>SNQJ01S0045476.1:57892-71329 GCA_010110895.2 Picea sitchensis
CTTGGAAAACTTCCAAAGTCTGCTCCAATCCCTCTTCTTTCCTAACAGTCATAGTTGACTGTTCTTCTACTGTTGTTACACCATCTGCAACACAGACTTCTGCCTCCTCCTGGGCAAGTGGTAGGAATATCTGAATTCCCCCAATCATTCAGATCCTCCTCTTTTGTTAGATGCACTTGATGATCCAAACTCACCTTTGAGCTCATCTGCTCTGTCAACACCTCAAGTTGATTCCAACTCATCGGCTCATCCCTTCCCACCTGGCAATATGGGATGCTTCTGATGCTCTCCTGGCAGATTATGAGATCAACTAATCCCATCTTCATCAACACTCCTTGCTGAATTGAACTCACCTCTGAGTCCATGAGACTTTCAAATAGTCTCGAATGCTCATCTCTGCCCACCTGGCAATATGAGATGTGTTCACTGCCCTCCTGGAAGTCTTCGAGATCCCGCAACGACGTCATTTCATTGCCCAGCTGGCAATGTGAAATTCCCTGGCTGTCCTCATGACAGTCTCTAAGATCCCGCAGTAGTCTCAACTCATTTCCCTCTTGGAAAACTAGAATTTCTTCTCTTCCCTCCTGGAAATTCTTGAGATCTTCAACTGAGCCCAATTCATTCTCCTCACCAAGAATGTCCCCAGTCTCTGGTTCACATACCTGAACCATTTATTCTTCTAGTCCATTGAGGTTTTCAGCATACCTAAACCACCTTCTCAACAACCTACGCTGTCTTCTAGCCATTAACTCCTTGACTAGCCATTTTTCTTTTGGCTTCTTCATGGGCCATTCATATACCCATCTCGGCTTGGCTTTTTGCTGCATCCACAATTCAAGTTTTTCTATGTCTTCCCTTATTTCAGCGAGCTCTTTATCCATCTCTTCAAGCTATTCTGCTTTTCTCTTCCTCCCAGCATGCCTATGGCCTTCAGTAACCATGGTGCTATCCCAGTCTGCTCTCCTAGCAAACTTGTTGTTGTCACTCCGCACTAAGAGTGTTTCCATCTTCATCCTACAGTCCTCCTGACTGCTTTCTTGATTGTCGCCTACCTGCAAACAACCCTCACAGAGTCTCCAACGCTCTGTCCTCCTTTACCTTCTCTCTTCACCAGAAATATACAAGTGAAGTTCCCGCTCTGATACCACTTATGTGTATCAGAGTGCTCTTTACCTCTTGTGTCTCCCTCGTCTGAAATATACAAACAAGAATCAGGGCTCTTTCCTCCTTTGCCTCACTTGCTTGCAATATACAGACAAGAATCAAAGCTCTGATACCACTTGATGCAATAAGACACGACCACCACCTCGTGCGCTCCTACTCACAGGATCATTCAAATTCCCCTTTGAGATGAATTAGCTCATTCGATTCCCTGCTGGAATCTCTAATGAAAACCCGATCCACAGGTCCTGCTCTTTTCCCTGTCATGGCCTCTGCACGTGCCTGTGACCTTTTCCCTGACTTAATTTCGAGTTTTAGGGTTTCGCGATCCCTGACGTCAAGAGTTCCTGTCCTCTTGAATCATCGATCTCTGATTTTCTGCTATGCTCTTTATGCATTAGCCCTCCTGGCTAGGCTCCTAGTCCATGTGACTAGTCCTCATAAGACCGCATCCTTACCTCCTTTCGGGGTTTCGGACATCGCAATGCTGAAATGCATAAACCTTTTGTCCAGGGGATTCCCGATATCCTGATTCCCAATTTCCCGATGTGGCTCTCCTATCGGGACCTTTTCTGAAGGCTTCGCTCACTGCCACGCATCCCTTCNTGCGATTTCACGACTTATGATGTCCCGAGCGCCTCGTCTTCAGGACTCACGAACTGCTGAAGTCCGATGCTCCGGTTTGACTTTTTCTATCGGGACTTCTCCCGATAATCTGGATCTCCGCCACGTGTCCACAATCGATGGACGACCCTGATCCAATCTCATGATTTCAGAGTTTCTGATACCCTGATGACAGAAATCCCCTATCAACTCAAAACCCCAGTAGCCGATATACTGATGGTTCGCTCAATCTCTGCCATGTGTCTTCCCAAACGGATAGCTCAGATCATTTCCGGGACTTTTCCCATGGAAATCCCCAATCTCTTGTCCTTGAGAACTCCGATTTCACGAATGTCGATATCCCGATGTCTGTCGGGACTTTTGCCTAGCGTGAGAAGGGTTAAACCCCGTGCACCTCATGTCCAATCCAATGGCTGACGGGATTTCTGAATGAGATCCAACGGCTCACGATCTCCCCCTTCTGTGTGCTTCTCCTGCCTCCTTCCTAGACGTGAAAAACCTTCCAACGGTCCAGATCTCTTTCTCCAGCCGATCTAACAGTTGTTGTGCTCCCTCCTGAGCTTGCGCACTTTCTTCCCAACCTTGGGAGAATTTCAAGCGGCCCAAAGGCCTTGACCTTTGTCTATTTCAATTTCAAGCGGCCCAAAGGCCTCGACCTTTGTTTGTTTCCTTCTCCTCTGCGAACGCCTTTACTTTGAGTTCTCTCGCGTGTATGAAAACGATGTTCCTCTTGAGCTTTTGGGAACTCTGAACTCCCCAAAGAGTTCTTCAACCTCTGCACTCCTTGCAGCCATGACTCTGTGCCTGAAAGCACTCATCCTCCTGAGCTTTTTCCTTTCGAATCCTTGAAGGATTCTTTAATTCATGCACCTTTGCAGAGTCTTCACACACACACAGTGTTGTCTCTCCTAAGCTTCTCAATACTTAGACCCCTAAGGGATTTTATCCTTCTTCTTTCTCCCACAGGTGGAGAATATAATTCCCTCCTGGCTATCCTTCTACTCAAGCAACCTTTTGCTGAGTCTGCAGGGTGTTCAGCAACCCTATGAAGATCCCTCGGTGGATTGTTCCTTCAAAATACAGAACTCAAAGAGTTATCTTCTCTCCTCTGTGCATGTCTACACACTGAATCAAATACCCTCTTGTCAGAGTATCTTCTCATAGAACGTTAAATAGTTCTATCCTCTTATGTGCACTCCTTGCACCTGCTCAATGCCCACCTGGAAGAACTATCAAGAATCCTCAGTGATTCTGACTTCTTTAGAACTCACAGCAGAGTTCTTCCTCTGTGCACCACTGTGCATATGCTAAATGCTCACTTGGCAGAGCTTCACAGAACTCCTCAGAGCTTCTATCTGCAACTGTGTTCTTCCTCCACACAGCGTTTCTCCAAGGTCTTCAGCAACCTTGAGGTATTTCCTTCCAAGTTGTTGATTCCAGTTCTTGTGCCACAGCATGTCTTTGTATGAACCCATAGAATTCAGAAGTGCAACCTCTGTGCATGGCTATCAGAACCCGCAGTGTTCTGTCACACCCTCCTGGTATGAAGCCTCAAAAACCTTCACCTGAAATCAAACCAACTCCTGCAAATGAAAACCTACAAAATACATCTATAGCACATAAAGAACACTCACAGACATTCATTCAACACAGAAATACATGCAGGAAAAACTGCTTTTGTTTGTATTAAAATGGAAAATGTCTTTATTTACAATGTGTTCCTGAGAACGGCTTGTAACAAGGTCTTGGCTCTTCTCTTCTCTTCTTCTCTCTACTCGCAAATTCTCTTCTATCCCAACTTCAACTACAACTACTTACCAAAATGAGATATGAAATCTCTTTTACCTAAGGGGGCTCTTCGAGCACTTCCCTCCAACCTACCTACCCTATTCAATTGCATTGAATGGGTTGTCTAGTCCACTATCGGGTCTAGATCTCAGCCTTACAAACATTAAAGGCTGATCTTATCTACAGCCTGCGCAAAGGCACGGCTTCACAACTCATCAGCTTAAACATTTAATTACATTCAATTCAGATTTCAAGTGAGGCTGCGCCTCTCTTCAGCTTTGAATGTGTGCGCTCGACGTGGCTGGCTAGCTGACGTGGAGAGATTCTCCTGCATCAAATTGCCTTTCCATTGCCTTATATGGTATGCATTGGAAATGGTATGGTATGTATTGGTAATGGAAATGGTATGCATTGCCTTGCCATTTCCTTGTATGTTGTGCATTGGAAATGGTAAGGTATGCATTGGAAATGGAAATGGTATGGTATATATTTCCTTGCCTTGGTATGGTATGACTTGCCTTGCCTCGGTATGGTATGGTATGCCTTTCCATGCCATGCGTTTCATTTCATTCACTTTCCATGTCTTGGCTTTCCATACCATGCCTTTCCATACCATTCCTTTCCATCCCATGCCTTTCCATGGCATGCCATTCCATGCCTTGACTTTCATTGACTTGCTATGCCTTGCCTTTTCCATGCCATGAATTTCCATGCCATGTCATTCCTTTCCATGCCATGCCTTTCCATACCATTTCATTCCTTTCCATGCCATGCCTTACCATACCTTCACTTTCCATGCCCTGCCTTCACTTTCCATGCCTTGCCTTGCATTCATTTTCAATGCCATGACATGTCATGCATTGACTAAATGAACAAGTTTAATACATAAATAATTCTTGTACTAAATGAACAAGTTTAATACATAAAAATTGCAATCAAATGATTCATTAAGAATGCAATTATACAAATTGTTATCCCATATATCTTGTATAAAAATACTTGCATGAGAATTCCAATGTTTTTCTCAAAGAGGCATAGTGCAATTTCCAAACAGGAGTTCGATTTTCAACAACACTATGTCAAGAATTTGTGGGTGGTGTAGTTGTGTGGGATTGGGCCACATAGACTTGTTGGAGCTTACATAACTCCTTTATGCCGCTTGTTTTGGATTTTATGACCCTAGACCAAAGTAGCCACATTTCCCTGAATAGATTGAGGAGGAAAGTTGCAACTCGTGATAAAACTCAAATCGGGACTGAGATGGAGGAAACGTTAGTTACATTGGATTTGAAGAAATGAGTTTCATTTAGGGGGGACCCTATGCTATCATTGAGATGGATTTATGAATGGAATGAAAATAGTAATAGACTAAATACAATAACACGGAGATATAGAGAACAAAAATAAATATTCAGTGAAAAATAAATTCTATTGAATAAATAAAATAGGTTGAAACTATAAAACTAAAAAACTAAAAAACAACTTCCTCGAATGGTGGTAGCTATCTCTGGGAAGAAATGTGGCTTCTACGTGCATTCGTCAAAGAAAAATGATTACAATGAGGCTCCAGAGGCCTTTTTAATATTACTCATGAATGCCAAAACCCTAGAAATCCAAAAACCTAACCCTAGGAGATGAAACGCCAAAAGTTATGTGCACCTAATGGGTAAGTTGGTACCTCAACTTCCTAAGGTCATAAATTTTGTATAAGAACTTCGTTTTAAGCACATGATAGCCCATTGGAAAGGTATTTTCGAGAACTACACATTATGTTGTCAAACTGTGACTCTGTCTACAGTTTGATTGTGGAAAGAAGAAAAAAACATTATTTAGGGCCCCAAAACAGCCATGGAAGTACAAAAAGGTGTACTAAGATGAAAAATCCAAACATAAGCCAGTTGGATTTGGTGGGAGGCCATCAATATCCACTTGGAAGCTGTGTAGGGCTTTAGACAACCTCAGAAGTGTAGAACCCACAATTACAAAGAATTATAGAAGAACGTGTTGAACTAAAAATTGTCAAGAAGAACCAATTGGAATAGGTAGGTGGCCACCAATATCCACCTAGATTAGTCCTCCCCCCTTAGGAATCAATGGTCTACATTGTGTTGAGTGCCCCCATCAGGTGAGGAAATTTCCACTAAATTTGGCTTCAGGTGAGCCACTTGCCTTGGTGCAGGAGTTTCCCTTCCTTGACAATCCGATAAAGTTGGATCCTTTGCTGGCGATTTCCCTTGACCTGTGTGCCCACTATATTATTAGTGGATGTTTGTTCCATGTAGTGAGGGTTGAGCTATGTAGGTGTCAACTATTCTAAGATCTCCGAGGTCTCTAATAATGTTGGAAAATATGGTCGAAGGAGGTCCACATTGAACACTAGGTGCAAGCCAAGGAATGCAAGAGTGTTGAGCTCAAAAGCATTATCACCCACATCCTTGGTGATAGTGTAAGGCCCATAGAGAAGTGGAAGGAGCTTCTAATGGGTCCATATAAGGAATTATTTCTGCAAATGTAACCAGACCTTGTCTCCCACCTGAAACTTGTGCGGTACCTAGTGTTGATCATGGTGGTTCTTGTATTTAGCATTGGATTGTTGCAAAATCTCATGGACCTATTGGTGGATGTGTTGAATCCACTCAACAAATCTAGTGGCTTTGTCAGCCTTAGAATGAAGATGGGAAGAATCTATCTATGTTGTTGCAAGAGCTAGTGAAACATCAATCGGACCCAAGGGTTGGAATCAGTGGATCTATGGAAAGCTTTGTTGTAGTTGTGTTGAACATAGGGAAGACTCGCATCCCATGTATGTGGATTCTTACATTTATACATGCACAAGATGTGCACAATCATTCGATTAGCAACCTATGTTTGGCCATCGGTTTGAGGGTGGAAGGAAGTGGATTTAGTGATCTTGGTGTCTAATAGTGACCAGAGACTCAACCAAAATGTGTTGAGGAACATGTTGTCCCGAGTGGAGATGATGGTCTATGGTATCCCAAAATGGACCCACACTTGTTCAAAGAAGATCTTGGTAGTATATGTCATTGTGATTCTCTTTTTGCAGGATGTGAGAATGGACATCTTCAAAAACCGATCAACCACCACAAATGCGCAATCATTGCCTTGCTTGGTGGACAAAATACCATATATTTAATTCATCAAGATGGATTCCCAAGGCCTCTCAAGAGTAGGAAGAGGGGTGTATAATCCTTGCTTCTTTATGGTTGGCTTGGAAATGGCATAGGAAGTACAATATCTTATATACGTGCTGACATCATGTCGAATTTTTGGCTAACAAAAATGTTTTTGTAGAATGAACACAGTTTTCTCCACGCCAAAATGTCCTGCCATCTGACTGTAGTGAGCCTCCCAAATCAGTTTTGCATGATCGCTTGCAGGAACACAGATATGGACCAGATGGCATAACAATCCATCCTAAATGTGAAAATCAGTGACATTTTCACATGTACCCAAGAGCTGATAGGTGGTGGCAAAGTTAGGATCTTGCTGATAAAATTGGGGCCACTCATATGCCTCATGCTCACAAGAATCAAACACGGTGGTGAGTGCATCCATGGGAGATCAAATGAGGAAGTCTGTGACATGAGTTTTTCTCCCTGTCTTATACTTTAAGTTGATATGGAACTTCTATAGGTATGTGGACCACTTTTGATGGAATTCATTCTGCAACTTCCCTTGAGTTTGTATGAATTGCAGAAGCTTGTGATAAGTGTGGGTGATTGTCTCCTTTCCTAGAATGTAATGTTTCCATTGACGATAGGCTTGCACAATGGAATGGATTTCCTTGTCATAGGTGGCGTATTTTCATATGCTATATGAGAGTGTCTCACTATGGTATGCTATTGGATGATCGTGTTGAGTGATAACTGAACCTACAACATAGTCAGATGCATCAGTCTCAATCTCGAACGATTGTTGTAGGACGGGTAAGGAGAGGACTGGAGTTGAGAACAAGTGATGCTTCAGATAATAAAATTCTCATTGTTGTGCCTTCCCCTATGCAAAATTTTCCTTGCCACCTCCATTGGTCACTTGGTTGAAGGCCCATGCAATATGGGAGAATCCTAACACTAAATGTTAGTAGAAGTTGGAATGTCCCAAAAATATCTAAAGATTGGTTAGTATGGTTGAGGTTGGCCAATCATGTATGACTTGGATCTTAGCTGGATCCACATGTACCCCATGCTCATCAACAATGTAGCCTAAGTATTGGACCCTATTCATGCCAAAGGATCATTTTTCCAAATTGGCATATAGCTTGTGATGTCGCAGAGTGTTCAAAACATGTTGAATATGTTGCATGTGCTCCTCCCAAGTTCTATTGAATATGAGGATATCATCCAAATAGACCATCATAAAAGAGTTGGTGAAGGGTCTCAATACATCATACATCAACCTCATGAAAGTGGTTGGTGCATTTTTTAACCCAAAGGGCATGACCAACCATTCAAAGAGACCTTCTTTAGATTTGAAAGTTGTCTTCCATACATCAGTCGGTTCGACGGGAACCTGGTGGTAGCCATACTTTAGGTCAATCTTGACAAATAACTTTTCCCCCTTGAGTTGGTCAAGAAGGTCATCAATTCAGGGAATTGGGTATCAGTTCCTAAATATGACTTTGTTTAATTCTCTGTAAGCAATGCAAAGCCATTAGGTCTCATCTTTCTTCTGCACCAGTACAATTGAGCTTCCACAAGGCGAGGAGTTAGGTCTGATGTTCCCCTTTTGAAGAATCTCTTGTATATAACGCTTGATTTTGTCATTTTCCATCAACAAGTGACGATAGATTGGTCCATTAGGCAGAGGTGCACTGAGGGTTAGATCAATTGGATGCTTGACTTGGCACCGCATCAGTACCCCAGTGGGTGAGGAAAAGATGTGTTTATACTCTTCCACAATCCCTTCCACTTGATTCTTCTACAAAGAGAGGATCTATGTAGAGGCTACATATGTGGCGGCCACCTTCTACTTATTGTGAGCACAGATAAAAAAGAATACAAACTTCTCGATCTGTAAAATAACCTTACTACATTTCTTAGTAGAGATTAAAGAAACAGTGGTAGGCGACGCTTGTTGGGCCTCAGAAATGTCCTATTTTCATCCACCTTTCCCTTCATTATTCCTTACATTTCATTGTCCCATTAACCTTCCATCATACCATTTTCATAAATATATGTGGGTTTCTCCTTATGATTTTCCATTGTATTCATTTCAGTATTATAAGTGAATTTGTGATTAAATATTAGAAAAATAACATATTTTCATTATATATCAAGGTTGGATGAGTTTGATGATGTGTGCAGGCATATGTGAAGATTTCAACAAAGTCAAAATTCACCACCTATCCTCAAATTCGAATTACATCTTCAAACTTTGAAGATTTGAAAGAGATCTCAAGGAGAAGATCATGGAAGATTTGGTTGGCATAACTTATCTAAGATATGTGAGAGATGTATGGAGGATTTGAAGGGATCATATCTTGTCATAATGGGAAAGTAGTTGAGAGTGGTTAAGAGAATAGTGGATCTGTAATTATGACACTCAAGTATATAAGAGAGTGTTCTCTCTTTATGAGGATCATCATGTTATTCATAATTTGAGGATGTTATTCATAATTGATCATGTAATTCATAATTTAGTCTTGTAATTAGGAGAAGGGGATTCTTAGCTTTGATTCTTCGCTTTGATTCTTTCATGCTTTGTCATTTGATTCTTGTAATATAATTTGAGATTGATTTATTGTGTGAGCTCACATATGTCATTTGTCATTCAACTCTTCACATGTTGTATTGCTTTTGACTTATGCAACTTCCTACTTTCCTAGTTAGTCTTTCAATGCTTTCCTAGAATAATTTCATTTCAATAATTTAGATTAGATTACTTCTACTTCAGTCTTGCATATATAGTGCATGTGCTTCATAAGCCTATGAACCTCGGATTGACAAATTAAATAGTTGGGCAAGTATTACAACGAAATTAAATGATAATATTTTTTCCTAACATTTTGGCGTCGTTGTTGGGGAAGCACGATGGATTGAGGTTTAGCTTGATTTCCTGCAAGTGTAATTTACATATGTTGGTAAGGGGTCATAGAATATACTTTATTGGAGACTCCTCATGTTCTCCCTTCCATCTCTAGAGAGTGAATTTCAACTTACGCAAATTCCATTTTCCGCAAGTGTGAATTTCAATTGTAGCAAGTGTGTTTTCCGCAACTATGGAGAGTATGTGTTTCAGAAAGTATGATTTTCAGTTTTTTATTTTTGATTTGGGTGTTGTAAGAACCCCTTTTTCAATATGTTTTAAAAATGAGTGTCATCTTGGAACTACTCACTTAGATCCTCATGAAATTCAAGATCTCCTCTTCTCAGGAAGAGGAGATCTTGACAACAATTAAAGATTCAAAAACTCCTCCAGCAACAAACGAGGATTCAACATCTAAAGAACCCTACATATTTTATGACGAACAATCATTCGATAAGGAGATTGAGGAAGATGAATATGACTTACAGCAAGATCAGAGCGAGGAAAAACTCACCTATGAAAGCATTATCGAGCAATTGTTCCAGGTAAGCACTCGATTCAATCCATTTTTTATCTTTATTTAGGAAGTTTGCCATTATAGMAACAAAATTCATTTATTCTTGTAAATTTCTATCTTTCATTTGAAAAATTGCACATGAATATATTTTTATTACTATTACGTGAATGGCTCCACTGGAAATTTAATTACATGTAATTAAATTCTAGTTCTAATTAGTATAGAGTAGGTAGGATTTTATTTTCAGTTTCGTTTTGTTTTATAATAAGTATGCTCTCCTCCACGCTTCGAGCCATCGCAAGGATCAGAAAATAGGGTGCCTCTAACAATTTTCAGGAATAATTTTAATTGTGGACAATAAAAAAAAAATTCTTAATCCATTTTTTGCCTACAATTTTCAATAAACTTGTCTCCATTTTCTCAAAATTTTCATTTAAATTCTTCTTAAAATTCTTGTTTTCATTTAAAAATAAAAATAAAAAAATTTGGGCATCCTTTGATCTGCAATTAAAAACAATAAAAAAGTAAACACATTAGGATTGTATTCATAAATCCTAATGTGGTCGAAACTCTGTTTCCCACTTGCTCTAGATTGTGCACTATCCATGTTAAAACCTACAACAAAACAAAAACAATACACTGGACATGAAATGGGTATTAATAATATGATGCCCCAAACCCATTATACTGAGAACGCATTACTGAGAAAGATGAGAAATCTTAAGAGTGCATTTATCCTTCAGTTTGTTTTTCTTATTTGCCCTGCACTATTGCTGAATTCTTTTACGGTCTGAACTATCTCTGAAACTTTTGATTGAAGTTTCACTACCCACACCACACCTGCAATAGCCATGCTCTAACGCCTAGCCTCCAAATTATTTGGAAATTATGTGTAGACTGTCGTTTAGCTCTTTGATTTTCTTATGGATCTTGATCCTGAACAACAAAATGACTTTTCTTGCAAAACAAGAAAATCAATCTTTATCCTTGTGTATCCTCAAGTTGTGATCCACTCTTATGATTATAAGGTTCAATCTTGATTGAGTGGTTGAAACAACACTATGTTTGGCAATTCAAAATTAGAAATTTCGGATTGCTATCATTGTCATCCTCAGAATGGGTTAGTTTGGTATGTTTGTTGTAACTCCTCAAACGCAGATCTTGGCGATGATTTTTTTTTTCGGTGTATCGATTTTCTTCCTTCATGACGGTAGTGAATGTTGCAAATCCGTAAGTAAGATTGCATATCCGTGTAGATATCAATCCTCTTGACTTTCGTTTTTATCTCTCTCTCAACTTTAATGCACCATCACCACATTTTCCTACTAATGCTCTCAATCTCTATTGAGTGTTGGTGGGCACCGAATTCCTTCACCGCAAGGCCCAATCTGTTGTGACAAAATTTTCTTTTATGATCTTACAAAAGAAGTATTGGCTATAGTGGGTTGCTTCAGTTACCATGCCAAACATATGTTGCATCTGCAACTTGCTTCTGGTTTTCAAAGGTATCTCTGGCGTATTAAACATTTCTTTGTCGATGATCATGAGGCAATGATCTAAGAAGGCCGACACTTAGTTAGCTATGTGGCCATGAATTCCATTGTGATTCGAAAGATTCTAAAAAATTATGACAAAATACATAGCTCAATCAATGGCTAGAAATTCAGGACAAAGTTACAAGCGAAGCACATAGAGCTATTGAAGTCTCCATGGTTAATTGAATTTATTGTGTTTCAGATCAACAGAATATATTCAAGCATCGACATATTGGTGAAATTTTCCCTGAATGCTAATGCAACTTTACTGGCATTGATCTTGTTATTACATGCTTATTACATGATTCTGTGAAATTGGAGTTTAAACTTACATGCCCTATTTGTCTGGATACACTATTTGATCTTGTTACATTGGGATGTGTACATGTTTTCTGCAACATTTGTGAATGCACAGGGGCATCAATACCAACAATTGAAGGGATGAAAGTGGCCAATCAACGTGCCAGGTGCCCAATATGCATACATATGGGAGTTTATGTTGATTATGTTCATTTGATTGAGTTAGGCTTGCTAGTGAATAAAAGGTGCATGAGAATCATTTGTAAGAGACTTTCCACACATGAACACCAAACCCTGCATCAGAGAGGCCATAATATCGATCTAAGAACCAAATCCTGATCGAGACTTGGTTAAGATGTTGATGTTGTCTCTACAAATTATTTTGGTTTTTGTTACCACTTTTATTTCCACCTTGCTCAGGATAGGTGGTTACAAGGTGTGATGAACGCCCATCGACATGAAATATTCTTGATACATCGTCCCCAAGCGGTGTTATTAGTCCCCACCAGAAAATTGAATGTCATCCTTTGAATGGAAGCATCCTACCGATCCCATTTACCGCTTTATATTCCAATTTTATGGGTGACCTCGATCAGCTAGGATCTGAATGGTTGCAGTTTGAATCCAGCCATGTTGGGGGAACTCTCTAGTGCTTGAAATCTTCCTTTGTAGCCTAGATCTATAGTGTGCCTATTTGCATTCCCCCGCTTTGGCAAGGCTTCCATTCCCTTCCCATTCTAGCCCCACCTCTATTGATGTTGTTTCCAACACTTACTCAGATCCACCTTATAACCATTACAATCATCTATTATTATGGTGACCATGTTATCATTGTGTTTTATGATGTTAGTGATCAGGGGAGTTTTAATAATTTGAAGCAATGGTTGAACGAGATTGATCGCTATGCATGATCGAAAGCGAAAGAGTATCGTCTCCCTATGCTTTGGTGATTTGTTTTTCGTAGAAATAGAAACACCATTGATGGTAGGGGTGGCAGTAGCAGCAACTACGTTGGCAGGAAAATATGACATTCAAGTGGGAATGTTAACAAATTGCTTGTTGGAAACAAATGTGATTTGACTGCAGTTGATTATGATACAACCAAGGCATTTGTGGATGAGATTGGCATTCCATTTTTGGAGATAAGTGAAAAGAATGTCATTAATGTGGAGTAGGCTTTCAACTACCGTACAAATGGAATGAAAACCTGTTGTCAGAAAATTGGTTGTTGCTCATAAGACAAATTCTAGAATCATTTTTACTGCAATTGGTTTTGTAGAAGTGCAAGATAATTGTATGTATTTTTGGATCTTAGACATGCAAGATTTTCTTTCTGTTGCGAGATCAACAATTGCAGACAACTTAAAATTTACTTCCAGTTGGATCTTGTATTGTTTTCGGTCTGTGAAGGGCAACATCTTGTTTTTGTTCATGATAATTTGTATAGCAATGGATTATTGTACTTGC
>SNQJ01S0045477.1:0-13292 GCA_010110895.2 Picea sitchensis
TGAAATCATCCTGTCATATAACCCAATGCATCCAAATGAAAGAAAAGTTTTATCATCATATAAATCCAGATCACTTGCGAGCAAGTGTCCTCAAAGAATAAGTTTGGTAGGTGCGCCAGAGCGGGATGTTACATATTTCTTGAAGATTGGTTTCAAATGGTGTACATCTAATCCAAATTTGTATGCAAATAACTTTGGTGATGAAGTCATTATTGTTATATTATATGTGGATGATCTTAGCGTTACTAGAATCTATTTTGCACTTATATAGGAATTGAAGAATAATCCTAAGAATAAATTTGAAATGACATATTTTAGGCATCTTGCACTATTTTCTAGATCTTTAGATTTGGCATATGTCCGATGGCATACTTCTATCGCAACCTAAGTATGTGAAATATTTACTTTCTTGGTTTCATATGAGTGTTTTTAATCCTTCACCAACACCATTTCAGTCCATCGTAAAATCAAATTTTTACTGTACTAATCCTATTGTTGATGTTACTCTTTACCATCAACTTTTGGGGATTTTGATATATATTAATCACAACAGGCTTGATATCTCTTTTTCCATTTGTATGGTCTTGAGGTTTATGCACAAGCCTAATGAAAGTCATTAGTAGGAAGGAAAGAGAATTCTCATTTATTTACATGGGACAATGCATTATGACGTTTTCTATTTGAGTTGGGCTACAATTTCTCTTCTTCGTTATACATATTTTGATTGGGCAAGTGACATTTCAAATAAATGGTCTACTACAGGTTACATATTTCTTCTTGGTTCAAGTATGATTTCATGGTCCAAAAAGAACATTATAACTCTTTGTTTTTCTTCTTGTGAAGCACAGTACATGGTATAAGGAAGCAACTAAAGAAGTAGTTTGGGTATGGAATGTTCTTACATGTCTTCGACTGGTTTATAAATATGCTACAATGCTAATATGTGGAAATCAAAGTGAAATTAAGATTGGTTATAATCTAGTGTAGCGCTCCAAAACTAAACACATTGATATTGTTACTCACTACATTTCAGATCTTCTTGTAAATGGTGTTATTTCTTTGGAGTATTGTCCCAACAACCAACACATATCTTCACCAACTCCATGATATAGGAAACGTTTGTGCATCTTCAAAAATTTTTGGGAAGGTGGGAAGTTGTCATCAAGGGGGAGTGTTGTTGTAATGACATGTTCCTCCATAAGTGTCATTCTAGAAGTCATTGTATTTCTTATTCTTGCAGGAAGCATTGGGATTTATTGTTATTCCTCCATAAGTGTTCCTTCTCCCTAGTCATTATTAAGGGAGAGTGTTGGAATGTGATAATTTGGAAGGTAATAATGTCTTCTGTTATGTCGGAAGAAGTTGTAATCTTATGTAAAAATAGTTATCCCACACACATCATGGATACAAATACTCTTATTATCATTTATTATATAAGAGGTGAAATTACATGTATCCCACATGTATATTGGAATGTAATTCCTCCATATCTCTTGGTATGTAATAGAGGTAAGAAATACCCATTCGATAAAAATAAAAAAAGTATTCTCTTTGTAAAGGGTAAAGAATTGGATGCTTCCCTATTTTGGGGTTTTACCACTTATATCTGGTGTAATTTCATTTTTTTCTCTTGTCTCTTTCGTATTGTTATTATATGTTGTTATATAGTCAAGAGGCTAGACTAGTTGACGCAACACCCCCACCTCAGCAGGCTCCGAGTGAACTCCTGGTCTTGGATCGTTCTATTCTGTTGAGCCAAAATGGCTCTTCATTTCCCACAAGAATATTCACACATGTAACCATAGGTCCTTCTAGGGTTTACACCTGCATGAACCTCCACTCCACGTGACCAATCGACATGACATGGACCTTTACTCGAAAAGGCATTTCGGGTTTCACAACTTCACAATTTCTATTGTTGGGCTCCTCTGACTCCTTTGACTCTTGAAACCCCAAAATGGGCTAATGGATCTTTAAATAGCTTCCCCCTTATGCTTCAACCATGTGACCGCAGTCACGTCCTGGGGTCCACCTCTGAGAGCGTCGGGATTTTGCGACTCATGAGCTCACAATGAAACCTCTTCTCCCTTTCCCAAAGTATGAACTCACGACTTCTTCTCCTCAGATCGACGACATTGAGATTTCCACGATATGATGGTCCAGATTATTTTGAAATTTTGCGTATCGGGATTTCACAACTTACGAGATCTCCAAGTCACGACTTTCTCCACACTCCAACTCCCGAAGTGTCGAAATACGAAATCACAAGATCAACAACTCCCGTTGATATAGATATAATGACGACTATTCCTCCTGAACTTGTGAGTGGTGGCAGACTCTCAGCCTTAACTCTTCGTTGATCCACCGGATCTAATGGTTCACGGCGAATCGATAGTTCTCCCTCCGAGAATTTCAACCGTCCATTCGATTTCTCGATACTCCTAGCCAAATAACTCGGTGCCTCCTTCTAAAATTTATTTCTACGAGGTGAATTCAATCCACGTATTCCCCTCGAATGCTTCAAAACCTCTATCCCTCCTGAACTTGGTTCTTGCTGCAAACTCCAGGATTTCAAGGGATTCTACCCGCACTCCTTACAGCTTCACGATAATCTCTGATTATCTGAACTCTCCAACTCTGCATGCTCCTTATGACAGTAGCTCTTCAACCACTTCATATATTGGAAAATTCTAAGACTTCAACTCGCCTACGCACACCTTGCATGACTCTGGGCTATACTTGCACTCGTACTGGTATGAGAACAACGATATCTCTCCTGAGCTTTTCCAAGGTAAAACTCAGAATCTTGTCAATGCACTCCTTGCGAACTTTCACTGCACTCGTTGCAACAATTATTAGGATGAGAAACAATTGAAACTCATACTCTCCCTCTCACATACTTCACACATTCAACATGAAATCATACATACACAACATTGAAACAAATGCATAACAAATCATATAAGCAAATTGTAAACATAAAACTCAATAGATGAAAACATTATTCATCATAACACCATGAAATTGAGTCAAAGGATTCTTATATTAACTCAAGTTCCTTTGTACATGGGTTCAATAGAAACAACTATCTACTTATACAATCTTCTACAATCTCTGTTCTTCTTTCCTATTCTTCTTTCTTCTTGGCTTCTACTCTTCAGGAGGATTATATGAATACATTACAATACATAGGAGGGATATTTCTAGAGTTTTTCCCTCCTCCATATCTAAGCTATCAAATCGAAATAAAGTCTACAACTTTACATTTATTACAATAAATGCCTCCAACAAACAGATGAGAGCAATCGCTTATGATCTGCGTTACAATATCCAAACCATAAAAGAAAACATATCGTTTCCAGATATTACATTAATGTTTTATCTTTTCAAATTCAAAATATCTTCAAAATATGCATTGGTGCATTTCAAGATGTCCTTCCACTTTTGCTCTTGCATTGTTGGCTTGCTTACGATGCTCCTACATCATACTCCTCTGGCTAAAAAATTCATGGACTCCTGTGCATGATCTCCTCCACCGTCTGTCCATGTTTCTAGATCTATGCCTCGCTTTCCCAACTGGAATCCTCAATCAAGTGTCCCCTCCACTTTACCAAGTATTCAAAATATGTCTTCCTCCGATTTTTCTTACCAACTCTCTAATCAATGATCTTTTCCATCTGCATCTTTTCAGCTACAGGCATCTGCTTAACCCACTGAACTTCCTTCTGATTTTATTATTCTCTCATTTCATATGCTCTGTAAGGGTACAAATATGCTACATTGAATATAGGTGAAATTCCCACACCATCTGACAATTCTATTTCATAAGCATTTGCCTCAAATTTTCTCAGAATTTTACACGGTCCTATATTTTTCATATTTATCTTATTATACATTCACCTTGGGAATATTTCTTTTATTAGATGCACTAAGACTAAGTCTCCCACTTCAAACTAAATCTCTATTCGGTGTTGATCTTCTCTGTGGTTATACTCTTGGTTAGAATACTGCAACCGCTCTATAATCTTACTGTGGAGCTCTTGCATCTCTGCTGCAAAATCCTCTGCTCTAGCACTTCTGAACTCATGTTGTTCTAATTCTCTCATCTCAGATACTCCTCTTGGTTGCATTCCATACAATATCTGGAATGGGATTTTTCCTATGCTCCTATTAGGTGGGACATTGTATGCAAATTTCACTTGCGATAGAATCTGATCCCACTAACTATGATGTTCAGCTACTAAACTCCTCAACAAGTCTCCCAAAATTTGATTTACTACCTCAGTTTATCATCCATTTGAGGGTGATATGCTAAGATAAAAGATAAATTAGTCTCGAGCTTCTTCCATAGTTTCTTCCAGAAATGACCAACAAATTTGGTGTCTCGATCTGAAACAATACTCTTGGGTAAACCATGAAGCCAAACAACTTCTTTGAAAAATAGATTTGCAATGTGTGTTGCATCACTGGTTTTTTGACATGGAATGAAATGTGCCATTTTTTAGAATTTGTTGACTACCACAAATATGGAATCACAACCTCTTTGTGTCCTTGGCAGTCCTAACACAAAATCCATGCTTACCGCGTCCCATGGCCTCTCTGGTATTGACAATGGTTTATACATTCCTGTATTATGTCTTTTCCCCTTTGCATGCTGGAAAATTCTACATTTGTTCACAAACTTCTTGACATCCTTCCTCATCCCTAGTGAATAATATAAAATGTTCAATTGTGCAAACGTCTTATCATGGATGAAATGTCCAACCAATCCCACACTATGTTTTTCCTTCAAAAGGTTCTCTCCCATAGAACTCTTCGGGATACACAACTGATTTCCTTTGAATAATAATTTGTCCTAAATTAAATATTCAATCCATTGGCTTCTGTCTCTTAGAAAATTATTCTCACATCCTTCATAAGCATCCTTGAAATTTGAATCATCCTTGTACATGTCCTTAAGGCTATCAAAACCTAAGGTCTTCACAAGAAACTCCTGCAGAATCAAACATTTCTTGCTCAATGCATCAACAGCCTTGTTAGCAGTTCTAGAAATGTGTTTTATAACAAAAGTAAAGTTCTACATACCCATTTTGCATGTTTCTGGTTCAATTTTTCCTGTCTAGTTATGAATTGTAAAGAATGGTTGTCACTATACAAAACAAACTCTTTCAGAACCAAGTAATTCCTCCATTTCTTCAGCGCCTTTATGATTGCATAAAACTCTTTATCATACGTGGAATATTTCATTTTTTTGTCATTCATCTTCTCACTAAAGTATGCAACTGGTCTATTGTCTTGACTTAATACTGCTCCAATTGCAAATCCACTTGCATCACATCTCACTTGAAATGTTTTACTGAAATATAGAAAAACCAAAACTAATTGTCCAATTATCTTCTCCTTTAGTAACTTGAAAGTTTTCTCTGCTTCCTCTGTCCAATGAAAATATTTATGTCTTTTCTTGACTATGTCCATCATTGGTGCACTAATCCCACTAAACTTTCTGATGAACTTCCTGTAAAAACTGGCTAATCCATGGAAGATTCTAACTTCAAAGATATTCCTTGGCGATGACCATTCTTTGATCTCTTTTACCTTCTCAGGATCCATCTTCAACGCATTCGAAGAGATCACAAAACCCAAATAAATGAGTTCTTTCTTAATGAAAGATGACTTCTTCAGATTTATCAACAACTTCTCTTGTTGCAACCTCCTCATCACTAGAGTTAGGTGTCTCAAATGTTCTTCTTCAATCTTACTTAAGATCACTATATCATCAAGATACACAATTACAAACTTTCCAATGAAATATTTCAAGACTTCGTTCATCAATCTCATGAAAGTACTTGGATCATTCGTCAAACCAAATGGTATGACAGGCCACTCATATAGTCCTTCATTCATCTTGAATGTTGTCCTCCATTCATCACCTTCCCTCATTCTAATTTTATAATATCTGCTTTTCAAATCAATTTTTGAAAAAAAAAAATCTCCACTCAAGCAATCCATCAAGTCATCCATCCTCGGTAAAGGAAATCTATACTTGATGGTGATTTTGTTTATAGCCCTCAAGTCTGTACACATTTTCCATCCACCATCCTTATTTGGACTTAACATTGTTGGCACAACTCATGGACTCGAGATTTCTGTAATCAACCCTTTGTCCATCAAATCCTGGACTTGCTTCTTGACTTCTTCATTCTCCTGCGATGTCAATCTGTACCCTTCTTTGTTTGGAAAACTTGCTCCTAGTATACGGTCAATGTGATGGCTTATACTTCTGATGGGTGGCAAAGAACAAGGTAAATCATTCACCACTATATCAACAAAATTCTTGAGCATTTCATGAATTTCGTTAGGTAAATCATCTATCGAAGTATTGGTCAAGATGGCTCTACGTTTTCTCACCACAACAAACTGCATGTCTTCTTATTTCTTGACTTCATCCAAAAGTTCCTTCCCACTCATGAGAAGTAAAATGTTTCTTCTTTCTTCTTTCACCTTCTTGTCTTCAATTGGAAGCAACATATGTTTCCTACCATTCTTCTCCAAGGTGCATGTGTTCTTTCTTCCATCTTGAACAACATTCCTATCATATTTCCATGGTCTCCCCAACAAAAGATGACATAAATCCATGAGAATAACATCACATAAGATCTCATCTCTATATCCTCCTATCTTAAATTCAAATAAACATTGTTTAGTGACTGCTACCTGATGTCCTTTTTGCAACCACGAAACCTTGTATGGGCTCGGATGTGAAACTGTCTCCAATTCGAGCATCTCCACCATTTTTGTGGATACTATATTATCTGTGCTTCCACTGTCCACTATCACTTTGCAGACCCTATCCTTGGTCTTGCAAGCAGTTCTGAACAAACTGTTCCTTTGGACGAGATTCTCTATCTCGTTTTCTGGCTTCAAGAGAATTTTCCTCATCATTAAGGATCTTTCGCCTTCTGCATCTTTTGCCTCAACATTTCTCCTTTGCACTTTTGAAATGTGATCTTCTCCTCCTCCATCTCTTTTTCTATTGGGACATTCCCAAGATTTATGTCCGATATTTCTACAGACAAAACATTTTATTTCACCTCCTCTGCCTCTTCCTCTTCCTCTTTATCGAGGAAAAGTGTTCCTATCAGTATACTATCCTCCTTGTCAACTTCCTCCCCTTTCTGGGTGGTTATGAGGTTTCCTTTCTTCATCCTTGGGCTTCTGTACTTTGTCCTGGGAAATTTCCTTGCCTCAGCTTGGACTTCTACCTCTACCCCTTTGACCTTTCTTTCGGGTTGATTTTACTTCTACCTTTGAAGCAATTTAATAATAATCTTCTACATTCTTGATTGTCACGATGCTCATCTCATTTTGAATTTCATATCTCAATCCGTTCATGTACCTGGAAATTTTTTCATCATCACTCTCATGACGACTAACTCTAATGTTGAGTCTATAAAACTCCTTAGTGTATTCCTTCACTGGCATCCCCTTCTATCTCAAATTATGCATTCTCCGAAACAAATTAATTTGGTAATCTCTGGGTATAAACTTGGCTTTTATCTTGGCTACCATCCTATCCCATATTTTGATTCTTTGCTTGCCTTTGCAATGCCTATCAACCTACAGTTCATCCCACCACAATGTTGCATGCCCTCTCAGTTTTACTTTCTTATCCTCTTCGATATCCTCATTGTCGAAGTATTTATCCAGAGCTCTAAACCAATCTAGCAGCTCCTCAACGTTTAAGTTTCCTTATACACTGGGATGTCGATTTTTTCTCTGGCCCCTATTCTTGCAACAACTATGAATAGACGTTCCTCTGCAACATGTTGGGCTACAACTTCTTCTTCAGCTCTAGCCTCATTTTCGCTTTCAGCGTCACTGACATCTCGAGTATTAGTTGTTTGTCTCTGTGCTTTCTCCATAGCATCCAATCAAGCACGAAGTTCTCACATTTCCCTTGGAAACTTGTAAACCTATCATACCAAAGGAATTTCAATTGGGAAAAGAGTCTCACTTAGAATAACACCATATATTATAATGATAAGTAAAAGGAAAGTAGGAGAGCAATAAATCTCAACACTAAGTAAGGAAGTCCTTGTTAGGTTGATATTAAGAAATAATCATTTTGCTATACATTAGAAAATGAATCCAATAAAATAAACACTATATTGTAAGATATAAAATAATACTAAAATATATATAAAGATACATGAAGGAGTTGAAATAATCCAAAAATTCCTTTAGTGTACTCTGTTACACTAGGAAAAAATTAGTTTTAAGATAGGCTTGAACCAAAGTATGCCCTACATTATTCTTTGAATAAATATATAATATAATTGGCAACATTAAAATATTTGATCACGTTAATTGGCTTACATCATTGGTGGCCATAGCAAATTGTTGTCTTCAATTTCATTCAAACTGTGAGAAGATAATAGTTATGAAAGTATGAGAAGATTAACACAAAAAATATGAAAGAAACTAAGGCTCTACATAAACATAAACAAGAGTTGAATGTCCACCTTCTGCGAAAATCCCTCACCTTATTCCTTTTAATACTTCCAAATGATTTCTTTTTATCCAATTTGAATGCCGAAGTTCTGTCTGGAGTCGTGGAACTAATTTTCAATAATGGTATGAAGATAAGGGCCCTTTTGAAAATATCGAGACCTAGGGTAGATGTGTTGTCCAATTTTTTCTAATAATTAAATTTCGTTGATGTATAATATTCCAAATATTCCTTTGTTGCCACACGTTTTACCAGTTGTTCTTTAAACTCAACAGGAATTTGTAGAATTGATTCCACATCTTGAGCCCACATACTACCATAATATTAAATAATTAAAACCATTTTTTTATGACAAGTGGGCATGCCAAGAGAACCATGCCTAAGTTGTTTTCATTATGTGTAAATACACAATTTAATGCATGCAATTTTGGAATGTAAAAAAAAATCTATATTTTTTTGAAGCCCAATCATCTCTCATACTCATATATGAGTACCCGACATTGATCAAACATGGAGATGGCCAATGTTCTACGCTGGAGCATGAAATCACCCATATAGTCATGCACACCTTTTATTCTTGACTTCTTTATTCCATCAATTTCATATGGATGAATGGTTATTCCTTTCCTTTCTGACGTGCCACTTGTTACTTCAAAAACCATTTCAGGGGGGTTCGATTATTCCTTTCCTTTCTACAATATTTTTACATTGAGTAGGCGAAATTACACTTGGATGTTTGACTTTATGGTTGGGCGGAATTTGGTGACAATTTTAACTAAAAATTGATCTCTTATTTGTTATATGCATGAGTGGATTGAACTTTGTATTTGAATAAAATTTATATAAGTTCATGAAATACCCATATAATCATAATATGGATTTGACTCTTAAATAAAACAATATGTAATAAGGCCAAAGAAATAAAGTAATGAATCATAAATGGATATTTACTATTAAAATAATAACCATTTATAATTTGGGTATATATTGTTTTGATTTTTAACTTAGCTTCGAATAATGACAAGTTTTGAGAATAAGATATGGATTTGGAGAATCGGTTGTCATCTATAGACAAAATGTGGGAAGATTCACTAGATTGGAAATTTTGAAATGATGGGGAATTCACAAGTTTTGTGCAAATATTGCAAGAAATTAACATAAATCGATGAAGTAAATTTATGGTACAAAACCCTTATCTACAACTACCTCCTCATCGCAGCTCTCCCCCTTTGAAATCAATGGAAAAGGGATGCCTCCCATCTTGTGCTTCTCTTTAAGAACTTAGTGATGAGACAGACATTACTCCCAATTTTTGTCTGAAATATTCAAATGTCTCTTTGGGAAGTGGTTTTGTGAAATTATCCACAATATGTTTTCTGGTGAAAATATATTCAAACTTGAAATTACATTCTTCTACTTATTCTCTTAAAAAGTGATACTTGATTGGAATATGCTTTTTTTTTTAGTGCATAGCATGATTCTTTGAAATATTTATTGTACTTGTATTGTCACAAATTATTGAGATTGGGTGATCATATTCTACATCAATATTTTTCAAATTCTTCTTCATCCAAAGAACTTGTGTGCAACATGTTGTTGTTGCTATATAATCGACCTCCATTGTGGATAGAGAAAGTGAAGATTGTTTCTTGATCAACCAAGACACTAGATTGTTTCTCAGAAAGAATTTTCCTCCACTTGTACTTTTCCTATCACTAACAATTCCTGCCCAATCCACATATGTATATGTTGTTAGATTAAAATATTCACCTCTTGAGTACCACAAGCCAAAATCTAAGGTTCCCTTTAGATATCTGAATATTATTTTTTCTACTTTCACATGAGATTCTTTTTGTGCAACTTGAAACCATGCAACCAATCCTACTACTTGCATAATATCCAACCTTAATGTTGTTAGTTATAGTAGGAAGCCAAGAATTGACTTCTACAATGTTTGAATTGCTTCTAGGGATTCATCATCTTTGCTCAATTTACAACCCGTGACCATGGGTGTGTTGAATGATCCACAATATTTCATTCAGAACTTCTTCAACATTTCCTTGATATACTTTGTTTCTAAAATGAGTATGCCTTTTTGGAATTGAGAAATCTATAAACCAAGACACAATAAAAATTCACGAAGCATAGCCATCTCAAATTCCTTTAACATTTCTATTGCAAACCCTAGGAACATTTTATTTATATTTCCTACAAAAATGATGTCATCTACATAAACCACAACAATCAATTGATTTTCTCCTACTCCCTTGATGTAGAGATTACTGTCAACAATTCCCATTTTGAATCCTTATTGATGTAGATATTTGAAAAGTATTGAATACCAGTCTCTCGGAGCTTGTTTTATCCCATAGAGTGTTTTCTTCTATTGGACAATTGGTTTGGATAGTTGGTTTTCATTGATGTCAACCTTGGAGCGTTCGAGATACCCTAGACTTGTGATCGAGATTAATGGTAAGTCAGTTGTCCTTGATTTCAACAAGAGGGGTTGATGTCAACATGTGTCATGGGTTTATTTGCAGAAGTATCTAAAGTGGTCCCCTTATGACGTAGCTCTAAGCATCGCCCTCATGAGAAGATGCCTTGAAGAAGTCCATAAGAAACCCATAGTTGTGGTCATAAAGCCTGAAGTTGTTTGAGGAATAATGAAATTAAGGACAACGTAAATGCAAGTAACACACTCATAAATGTATATTCATTTTCATGTTGTTTCCAATGGTGGGTGGAATGTCATGTGGTTCCTCACAGTTGAGGAGGTATGGCCTTGTGAAGTTAGAAGTCGTAAAGATTGGGTAAGAAGCCGTAATCGGTTACAAGTCATAAATTAAAGGGTTAAGTGGTTGTAAAAAGAAACCCCTAAAGTAAGGAGATAAGTTAGCTTGAAAAATCATAAATATACCACAGGAAGTCCTTCATAAGAACACACACAAGTTCAATGATTATCTATTTTTCAAGGGTTTTTTTTGGAAAATATTTCGTAGCATATCTAAGGTAGAAAAGTCTAAGAAGTTTGAGGCAGCGAAGGAAAATGAAAAGAAAAGCATAAAGTGATCAAACTATCTTTCTGAGGTTATCTGCGGAGCAGAGTGGAAAAAGTAGTGGACATTAGAGGGTCACAATGGATAAATTAACATACATTTGCAGGTCACAGTGGATAAAGTAGGGGATATACATGGATAATAGTAGAGAAATTAGTGGACATCCATTGGTCATAGTGGAGAAAGTAGCGCACATACATGGGTCATAGTGCAACAAGTAGAGGATTCTTTTGAAAAATCTTCAACAAGGTGCCAACTTGTTGATTCTGAATTTAAGGAAGGTTTGCTGGTCTGAGATGATATGCACCCGGTCCTCTTCATGAGCAAAGGTATGTTTTACATGTGTTTGTTTGAGGCTTGTTTCATGGATGGTATGGTACATGATTAAGGCATGTCTTGGAACCCTTGTGGTACATAGTACATGGTTGAATATGGTTTAGATGATATTAATACATGCTTGACACTGATTCTTGGTACTTGGTACATGGATGTTATGGTTCATTGTTAGAGAAACATCTTTGTATTGGCATATGTATGAGGCACATTCCTTGGTACTTTGTTGAGGAACTTCATTGTTGATATATTATGGTACATTGTTTATGACATTATTGGGACATATCATGAGTGATATGGTGTATGATTGGGGCACATCTCTTCATACATGGTTTATGGATGTTGGCACATGAGTGAGGCACATGGTTTGAGGTACATCTTGGCTACCTGTTGATGATGTGATGGTCATGCATTTGGTACATTGTTGAGGCATTCCTATATGTTTGAGGCACATATTTCGTTCATGGTGTGAGACATATTATTGGTACATGAATGAGGTGCATGTCTTGGTGATGTTGTTACATGTTGAGGTACACCTCAGTGATGTTATGGTACATTGATTAGTAGAACATCTTGTCTATATTGGTATCTTGGTATTGTGGCTATCTTTGCTATGCTTGAGGAACTGCATTGATGATATCTTATGATGTACATGGTATGGTACATAGTTGATGTATATGGTGTGGTACAGATTTTGGTGCATGATTGTTGCATGATATGGTATATGTTTGGTACAGGGTTGATGCATGATATGGTACAGGTTTGATGTACATGGTATGGTATAGGTTATGGTTGATGGTTGATGTACATGGTTTGGTGATGGTTTTGGTATCCATGTCAGTGGATCTTGGTATAGTTAGTTGATGATGGTATATCAGTGAAAAATACAGTGACAAGGGTTGTGACAGGTTGGATGATTGGTTGATCATCGGTTGCAGGTTGATGAGATAGTGACAGTGGTACAGGTTGATGTGACATTGACAATGATAGGTTGGTTGATGATATAGTGACAATGAAAAGTTTGTTTATTACATATTGAGTGTAAGAGGCAGTGACAATATTAGTGACAATTTGGTCTACACTTGTATTCCATAGTCGTAGGAAGGGGAAAGGAAAGAGGGTTGTATTCTCCTTCTAGTTGGAGCCAGATAACACAGGGATTTGGAGATTCCTTCAGGTTGAAGCATGAGAATCAAGGGGTTGTAGTCTCCTTCTGGTTGGATCCAGATAACTCAAGGAGTTGTAGCTTCATTTAGGTTGGAGCCTATAAATAAGGAGTTGGAGTCTCGTTCCAATGTAGTTGCAGAATTGGGAAGGTGGTGCTTCCAATGAATGTATTCTTGACAATATATAAGAAATAATGTTGTGGTTTTATCCCATTTGGGTTTCCACAT
>SNQJ01S0045477.1:16976-27566 GCA_010110895.2 Picea sitchensis
AGGTTAACCTCAACACAAATGTGAGCGCAGGTAAACTAGTCCCCTTTCGACTCCGCCCTGTCCAGGAAACGCCCAAGCTTATTTCCAATGTCCTCCAGAGAACTCGTCCCCCAGAGATGCAAGGGAAGATGAGGCAGCCTAACCCAAACAGAGGCTGCGGTGATCTCGGCTTCGGGATTGAAGTTAAGAGTCCAGGGGGCTAAGAACAGTCCTCTCGACCCCATGAAATAGGGTCTAGATCTGAAAACTAGATCACAATCCTCTTTGCTCGAGAAACTGAAGACAAAAAAACCCCTGCCTACGGCAAGTAGAGAAACATTTCCGTGTATCAGCGGCTTCCAACGATCATCCGTCCATGCCTCCACTATTTTGGGGCAAGGCCATAACCCCGTAAATTTTCCGATGAGGGTCGTTTCTGCTAGAAGGAGGGCAAGCTTGCTTTGGAAATTAGTTGTTACAATATACAACACTACAAATAAAGTGAAGACTGCATCCAATAAGTATTTGAAAATAAAAAACAAAATAGCAATGAATTTCATTTGGGAAGGATTACCTGATCCCGTAAGAGAGAAAGTTGAAAAATATTCATCAACTAAAGGACTCTGGGATAAGCTACATAATCTCTACTTTGAGGAGTCTCCCATCACAAATCCATGGAATGATAAATAATATGCAATAACATAACAAGAATAAATATGTTTGTCATGTCATAATGATTCGGAAGAATAATATTGTGAAGAAGTCATAGTAGATCTTGAAGCAGAATTAATCAGTCCTTTAGACGAACTGATGAAAGAAAGGAAGAAAAACAAGTCTCTTGAGGAAAACTTAGTCCAAAATAATTCTCAATAAAGTTCTGAAGAAGTCCAACAAAGGATTACAAACCTAAAATTCCAAGTAGAAGAATACAGAAGGATTGAAGAAACATACAAAATTTATATGGAAGAGAACTAGTGTTTGGAAGCCAAAATTGTAGCACAAAGAAAGGAAGAAGAGAAGAGAGATAAGATTTCGAGAGATCATATAAATGAAATATTTGAGGATTTAAATCAATTTCAAGAAGAATTCATTCAATAAGAAAATAATTGAAGAATAAATCATCTCCTTGAATATCCAACTTGAAGAGGCAAAGAGAACAGAAGAAGTCATGAAGATTCAGATGATGAAGAAAGAATAAAAGGTTGAGAAGATTGAAGAAGAAGTTGTCACATTAAGAGTTAAAATCATCAATCTCAGCAAGAACGTTGAACAGAGAGAAACATCCACATCACGAGTAAATAAATTTGAAGAGAATCACTCCAGGTTTTCAAAAAGGAAGAATGAAGAAAAGGGTAAGAGTTATGAAGAAGTACTCAAAGAAAGGAATCATGATCAACAAGAATCAAATAAAATTGACTATAATAGAGATACATATTCAATAAGACTTTGCACATTCAAGCAACAAAGAATCTTCAATAATGATGAAGGAAACAACATAAGATAATATTATGATCAACAAAGGCAAGAATTCATAAGGACTACACCACAAAGAAAATCATTCACTCCCAAGTATATAAAAAAAATTTATGGCCATTTCTTTTATTTCTACTAACTTTGGACATAAATCTATAGATTGCAGGGCATATGGATGAGATGTTCACAATACATATGTGGCTCACCACAACATTGAATGTTACAAATGTTGCAATTATGGTCACATAGCTCGGAATCGTAGAGGCATGATAGAGACCTCCATAAAGAAAATATTGATGTTCGATACATGAAGGTTTGGAGAAGAAAAGAAGGAGAAGAAGAATAGGTGAATAAAGAATATGTCCCAGAGATTGAAGGATTTACAGTAGTGAAAGAAAGATAAGAAGAGAAGGTGAGTAAATAAAAGGTCTAATAGATTGTACTGTCATGAATTGTAGTGCAAGATCATAATGAATCCACATGAAAAAAGGAATAATTCATTTTTTAGAAAGATGATGAGTCCACAGATGAAGAGGAATATTACTTTGCATTACAGAGAATTATGCCATTGTTCTAAGCTATCCAGCTTGGAGACTCCCAATAATAAGAATATTGAAGAGGGGGAGTCGGTGTAGTAGCTATTACGGATTAAAGAACTATCCTTCAAGTAGTTTGAAGTGTTTGCATAGACAAATACAGAGAAGTTCAATAACAATATTATATAATGACATATTAATTGATCGTGAAGCAATGCTTCCTTGCATATATAAGAGAAATATCATTGACACACTTTCTAGGAAGGGATATATTCATTACAGGTTCACGGATGTATTGAAAATAAATGGACGTATTTGATTCAGTCCGAGAAACAATAATATGTGATGATCAACTGCAATATAGAAGCATTCATAATAGTATAGTGAAATATGGGTCAACATTGTGGACAATTGAGTAGAAGCGTTATGGACAATGTGTGACATATGGACATAGATGGATTTACGAGATCATTGGTAGGTCTAGACAAATATATGACATATCATATTTATAATTGGAATAAGTGGAATCAATGGACAAGTGGAATCAATTGGTTAGAAGAAGATAAGCATTTAAGGGAATATCAGAATAGGGAAATATAAACCTTCAACATAAGCTATATAATCATATGAACATTGTTGAATAGTATGGTCAATGATGTCTAAACAATGCATGCCATGAAGATTTGAAGTCAAGAAATTTTGAATTCTTACAAGAGGAAGCACCAATGGAATAGAAGCACCAAAAGAAAGGAAAGAAAGAGTATGAAGGAAGTACCATATTGTTATACATGTTGTAGAGAAGTCAAGGGTTAGAGAAATCGTCAGAGAAAGAGATCAATAAATAAATGTTAGAAGCATGCATACAAGGGAAAACATACTGATAGGGGGAGTTATCCTTTTTCCCATGATGTCAAAGGGAGAGAAAGAGAGAGATCAAAAGATTAAGATTCAAGAAAATTAATTCAGAGAAGTATTGTTCATAGAAGGTATATGTTCATGAGGAGCCACCATTTGTTATTTATATAAAAGATAAGAGGAATTTGGAAAGAAACATGAGGAGATAAACATGTGAAGAGAAAGAATAAAAGCATGAAGATAGGGGGACCAATCCCAAGGAAATATACCCATTTACATTGATGTCAAATGGGGAGAGAAATGTCAAGAGAAACATTAATGAGGAGTGATGTTCACATGGGCAGCATGCGTATTGGAATATAATTGTTTCCATAAATTCCAAAGGGGGAGATTGTTGGACAGTTGGTTGTCATTGACATCAACCCTTGGAGTGTTCGATATATCCTAGAGTTGTGATCGATATTGATGGTAAGTTAGTTTTCATTGATGTCAACAACAGGGGTTGATTTCAATAGGTGTGATGGGTGTATTTGGATAATTATCCAAAGTGGTCCCCTTATGGCATAGCTCTAAGCATGGCCCTCAGGGGAAGACACTTTGAATAAGTCTATAGGAAACCCATAGGTGTGGTCATGAAGCTTGAAGTTGTTTGAGGAATAAGTACATGAAGCACAGTGTAAATGTAGGTAATAAACTCATATGTGGATAGTCATTTTGATTTTGTTTCCAACGATAGGTGTAACTTCATGTGGTTCCTCACGGTTGAGGAGTTATGGCCTTGTGACGTTGGAATACCCAAAGACTAGGTAAGAATCCCTAAATGGTTACAAGTCATAAATTAAAGGGTTAAGTGGTTGTAATAAGAAACCCCTAAATTAAGGAAATACATTATCTTGAAAAAGTATAAATATGCCACAAGAATTCCTTCATAAGAATACACACAAGTTCAATGATTATCTATATTTCAAGTGATATTTTTGGTAAATGTTTCCTAACATATCTAAGGTAGCAAAGTTTGAGAATTTTGAGGCAGCGAATGAAACTAAAGGGAAAAGTATGAAGTGATCAAACTATGTTTCTTATGTTATCCGAAGGTCATAGTGGAGAAATTAATAGACATCTACGAGTCACAGTGGAGAAAGTAGCGGACATCTGGAGGTCACAGTTGAGAAAGTAATGAATATCCACGAGTCACGGTGTAGAAAGTAACGAACATGCCTGGGTCACATTGGAGAAAGTATCATACATATGTGGGTGACAGTGGAACAAATACGGATGCTTTTTAAACATCTTGAATAAGGTCCCATATTGTTTATTATGAAGTTGAGGAAGGTTTGTTTGTCTGAGATGATATGCACCAGGTCCTCTTCATGAGTAAAAGTATGTTTTACATGTGTTTGTTTGAGGCTTGTTTCATGGATGGTATGGCACATGATTATGGAATGTCTTGGAACCCTTGTGGTACATGGTACATGATTTCATATCGTGGAGGTGATATTGATACATGCTTGACACATACTCTTGGTACTTTGTATTGTTGACCAAAATTTGGTCACCTACGTGTTCCATCTCCTGGAATAATAAAAAAATATGATATTGGAAGATGAATATTTTTGAACTATTACATGTTCATTACATATCCCTTAGTATTAGCTTCACCATGCATTTCGCAAAATCAAAATCAGAGTCTCCGTGACCAATATACACATATTGTTTTCCAGAAGTTCGATAGAGGTATTACAAGAAGAAATATGAAAAATCTTATAAGTGAAATGTTCTCTCCTCTATCTTCCCTTCACCTCTATTCATTCTCTCATTTTATACTTAGGCATTTTTCCCCTTGTCTCATTACCTTCATATTCCCCTTACCATTTTCCACACTTAGCCATTTTTCCTTATTTCTTTCGACATTCACATTCATTTCCCTTTTCCTTTATTTTCCCATTTATTTTTATTTTCGTTTCCATTTTCATTATCCCATTTTTCCATTTATTTCCTTTTTCCTTTTCCCTTTCCCAAATTTCACGTAATTCATTTATTTCCCATACATTTCTTTTCATTTTTCATATTTTCGATATTTCTTCCCATATTTCACGTGACCCGTTATATAATTTCTAGACATAGTCTTATTTACTATGGCTTACCATGGGTTCACAGGTTTGTAATATTTGCTAAGAGTATGTTTTATCTCCGCTACCCTCACTATGCACTTTGACTTTCGCCACCTTCATAATGCACACAACTCTTTTTACTACTTTTTACTATGTAACTCCTCGAACACTTAGCCAAATATATGAGTGATCTCCTCACTGCTTCAAAACACTTAGCCAGATATATGAGTCCTATCATCTCCACTTCACTTACACTTAGAATTTTTCACACTCATTCCTTACTATGTATTTGGGTCTGCAGTAATTTCCTCACCTACCTCTGTATTCACGTAATAATGAAGACACGTGGCAACATACAAAAAATGACATATGGAAGATTTTTAGTGGAATATTGTTGGCCTACTGAGTGATGACATATGGAAACATTTGGTTGGGTGACTCATCATTCTAACAGGATATATTGGTGATTGACAGGACATGCAAAATTATTATTATATTCAACAATTTTCAAAGGGTTGAATCCTCCAAGCTCCATAATCTCCTCTCTTCTTTATTTCTTGTCAAGTGTATGTTACACTTAACATTATATACCACTAAGACTATTTTATTCTCATACATGTGGGATAAGAATAATGAATTAAAGTCAAATTTCAACAAGGGAGGTCGAAATTAAATCAAGGGTCCACATTTACCAGTCAAGCTCGATCGATGGTGGCTGAGTCATGATCTTGAAAAGGCTATATCTTGAGCTTCGGGAGTCAGAACTGCAAAAACTTTATACCGTTGGAAATATATTTCGACATAGAATATGTTGGTATAGGTTTAAAATGTTGAAAGTATATACATTTGTCTCAGAAACTAAAATATCAGTCAGCTCCATTTTCAATGAGCCTGCATAAGAACTCAACTTCACGAGCTCATATCTTGAGATCTGGGCGACGGATTTGGGAAAATGTGATATCGTTGGAAATATAAGACAATGAAGATAACATATGAAATGATTTACATGTCTAAAACGTTTATTATAATTCCCATAGAATTAAAAAAAATCATCCTCTTTTAAAGGGAAATTGATTAAATTTCAAAAATAAAATTATAATTAAAACTTTTATTAAAAAATGAGACGGACCCACTTTCAATATACTTTTATTAATGACGTGAATTCATTAATGAGGAATTAATGAGGCATTCATTAAATGAAATGTTTCAAGAAGAAACTTTTATGGGAATTTCTAGAAGGGAAAAAAATAGTTGAGAAGGTTCCTGTAATAATCGATGAAGACAATAAAAAGACAACAACAAGCAAATGAAGACATGAGAGACCATTATATTAAGTTTATGTTGATCACATATTTTATTTTTTTATCAACTCCTTCATCCAGTTACTCCACTTATTTGAATAGAAAGGTTTAACTAGAGTCTGATAACTTCTCTTTTCTTCTTTTGAGGTCTTGTTGTTCTTTTACTGCCCATCATCTTCCGTCTACAAGATTAATTATTGTGTATATTTTCTTTATGGTTTGTAGGAGCCCCAATTCCAATCCTTAAGAAAAATGCATTTTAAATTTCAAAGAATATGTAACAGACTATATATTTTTTATAAATTTCAAGAGAGTTATTTCAGGATCAATTTCGATTTTTCTTTGTAACTATGAGGTTTGAGTATAATGTATTTGAAATTGATCTATCATTATCTTTATTTGAGCTTTCGATGTTTCCACTATGTTAAATTTATCTTATGCATGTAGATCATCTTCTTGTTTATTTTTATGTGATCATAAATCTTTAGTTTGAACTATGATGAATGTAAGGAAATTTTGTTTATTTTCTTTAAAATGTGTGAAAGTGCACGATTCCTGGTCCTTTCTCAAGAAATTTCTCAAAAATAGAAAAAAAAAAAACATTTTCCTTTATTTTTCTTGCAATATATATACTTCTTTGATTACCATGATAGACTTATACAAAGTCCCATATTCAGAAGATATAGCATGCCAATAAAATAAGTAAAGATAAGTAAAACCCCTATAAAACCGTAGGGGGATTTACATCCTCATGAAGTTGTCGTTTCAGTCCTAACAAATTCAAGCGTCAATAGGTACATGGATGTTATGGTTCATTTTTAGAGGCACATCTTTGTATTGGAATATGTATGAGGCACGTTCCTTGGTACTTTGTTGAGACACTTCATTGTTGGTATATTATGGTACATGGTGTATGACGTGATTGGGACATATCATGAGTAATGTGGTGTATGCTTGAGACACATCTCTTGGTACATGGTCTAAGGATGTTGGCACATGCTTGTGGTACTATTTTTGAGGTACATCTTGGATACTTTTTGATGATGTGATGGTCATGCCTTTGGTACCTTGTTGAGGCATTGGTATATGTTTGAGGAACATATTTGGTGCATGGTTTAAGGCATATTATTGGTACATGTATGAGGTGAATGTGTTGGTGATGTTGGTACATGTTGAGGTACACCTTAGTGATGTTATGGTGCATTGATAAGTAACACATATTGGCTATATTGGTATATTGGTATTGTGGCTATCATGGTTATGCTTCAAACACTTCATTGATGATATCTTATGTTGTGCATGATACGTACATGGTATGGTACAGGTTTTCGTACCTAGTTGATGAATGATATAGTACAATTTTGGTACATGGTTGATGCATGATATGGTATAGGTTTGATGTGCATGGTATGGTACAGGTTCTAGTTGATGGTTGATGTACATGGTTTGGTGATGGTTTTGGTATCCATGTGAGTGGATTTGGGTATATTTAATTGTTTATGGTATATCAGTGACATAGACAATGAGAATGAAACTGATAGATACTGTAACATGTTGGATGATTCGTTGATGATCACTTTTAGGTTGATGAGACAGTGATAGTGGTACAAGTTTATGTGACAATGACAATGATAGGTTGGTTGATGAGACACTGACAATAATAGGTTGGTTGATTACAAATTGAGTATCAGAGGCAGTGACAGTATCAATGACATTTTAGTCTAAACTTATATTCCAGGGGGGCAGGATGGGGAAAGGAAAGGTGGTTGTAGACTCCTTGCGGCTAGAGTCAGAGAACACATGGAGTTAGAGCTTCCTTCAGATTGGAGCCTGAGAATCGAGGAGTTGTAGCCTCCTTTTGGTTGGAGCCAGAGAACTCAGGGAGTTGTAGCTTCCTTCAGGTTGGATCCTGTAAATATGGGGTTGGATCCTCCTTCCGGTTGTATCTAGAGAATTTGGAAGCTGGTTCTTCCAATGAATGTACTCTCGACAATATATAATAAATCATATTGTGTTTTTCTCCCATTTGGGTTTCCACATAAATTCTAGCATATTGTGTATTTGATTTCATACTTCTTATGATTATATGCTCATGATATATTGAATTCAATCATAGATGATACATTTATAAAATACTATTAATACATTTTAAATTTATATATTGTGGTTAAAAGTGGTAAAAGTGTTCATACCAATTCACCCCCGACCTCTTAGTATTCCAACATATTGAATATGAATACATAATCCTTATTTTATGATAATAAGAATACTTTTGGTTGATCAATGCATATTTATTACTCTAAATTTACATTGAGAAAGGAAGACTTGATATCCATTTCATAGACTTTGAATTTCTTGAAATACACAAATTCCAAAAACATTATGATACCTTCTAGTCTTGCAATTGGGGAAAAGGTTTCTTGAAAATCAATACCTTCAACTTGAGCATGTCCTTTACAACCCAATCTTTCTTTATTTATTATTACTCGTTCATCATCATTCAATTTTTTCCTAAAAACCCACTTGGTGCCAATCACATTTTTATCTATTGGTCTTGGAACAAGTTCCCATGTCTCATTCTTCTCAATTTGATTCATCTCTTCTTCCATGGAATCAATCCAATTCTTGAATTTACTAGCTTATGTAACATTCTTAGGATCTATTTTAGATAGCAAAGAGAAGTTTCCATGTTCTGTGAACATTCTAGTATTCTTCTAGTTTGAACTCTCGTATCATGGTCACCAATAATTAAATTTTCTGAATAATTATTTTGGACATGTCTAGATGGTGTCTTTGTATCTTGACATTTTGATTATTATTCATCATTTTCTGCTTCTTATTCTTATTCTTCTTCTTTTCCACTTGGCTATTTTTTGAACATGTGCGTTCACCTTTTGATACACTGCTTCATCCACTTTCACATTGATAATCTCTATGATTTTTCCCAATGCTTTATCGTAGCATTGATAATCCTTGCTTCTTGATGAGTAATCAACAAATATACCTTCATCAACTATTGAGTCAAAATTTCCCAAGTCCTCATCATATATTTTTATGTAGAATTTCTTCTAAAAACCTTGAAGTATTTAACTATTGTTGGTATACCCATCCATAATTCTATTTTTTGTTATTGTTGACTTTGATTTTCCCTCTATTCAGAATGTAGATTGCGGTGTTGACTGCTTCTCTTCAAAACATGTATGATCTAGATTAGATTTATAGAACATTGTTATATCCATCTCTTGTATGGTTCGATTCTTCCTTTCTACCAATCCATCCTATTGTGGAGTTCTTGCAGATGAAAAATGTCTCTTTATTCCATGAAGCTCACAAAATTATTTAAATTCATTTGAGATATACTCACCTCCTCTGTCTGATCTCAAGCACTTGATTTTCGAATAAGTTTCATTTTCAACCAAGGATTTTAATGCTTTGAACTTCTCAAACATGTTAGGACCCTATAATGTACCTTTTTTCTCATACTTTTTGCTATCATTACATCCTTTTCTCACTCATATTTAAGCCTACATTATCACCTTAATCTATTTTTCCAAAGTTATATAACATTTCTTCTCTTTGCTATATGTTTAATTTGTTTTACATGTAATTTTACATTACATTCATACTTAGCCATTAATCAGAAATATATAGTTGCTAAAATAGTTTGAAGACTGCAGTTAATATATCGTTGCTGCTTGAAGACCACGTTGCTGAAACAGTCAAACAGTACGCAAATCTCGTTGCTGAAACAATCAAACAATACGCAAATCTCGTTGTTGAAACAGTCTGTGATTTGCGATGCTGAAACAATATTTCACATACAGCAGTAAGAAGAAAAGATAATTAAAGGAACTGTTATACTCGCTGCAATAGTTGTAACTCAAGCCAACACCATTACAACCACTGTAACAACATTTTTCTACGGAAGATAAGAATATCCTATTCTAGCATAGAAGATTAGATCAGACTAAGAATAGGATTTGTATGTACACATGTAATTTTATGCTTAATTGTATTAAGAGGATTATCCTCTTTAAATAGAGGAGAAATCAACATTAGAAGGGGATTACATAAGGCTTAGCTAGAAGGAAATTACAAAGAAGGAGTGTGTTCACTTTTGATATTGTAACTTGTTACATTAGACAGATGAATAAAAGATCATTTTGAGCATTTATTCTTAGTTCCCTTTCATTTCTGGGGAATCTTGTGAGAAGGAGAGGGCCCACCTTCTTCACAAGATTCACCCATTAGTTTTTGTATTGTGTTAAGTATTGTTTTTATTCATGCCTTGTTAAAACTCTGTTTTGTTGAAACTTTGTTTCAACTGATTGTTGC
>SNQJ01S0045477.1:27616-49261 GCA_010110895.2 Picea sitchensis
TTCATACAATTCATTCCTAGGTAATTGTTGATCATTTTGATTGGTAATTCTATTTGCAGAATGAGTTTATGAAAGTGTGATAGTCAGAGACAGGTTCTGAAGATTCCTACTTTGGGGAATAGGGTCATGTTCTATGTTACATAATAGTTAGTCTTCTTTGCAGTATGCTGAAAGGTTCATTTTCCCTATGTTGTTGTTTCTTAATGTAATTCAGGATTCTTCTGATAATTATTTTCCTTTGAATCTTGAATTCTGCAATAGATAGATTGCTTTTACTATAATTCAAAGTAGAACTTCGGTCTATTCAAAGAAAGGTGCGATTAGTGTAACTTTTACTACAAATTTGTATTGCTTTTGAGATTCAGCATATACAATGTGCGATTGCCTTTGAAATAAACAAACTTCCCTGGGTTGAGAATTTATGTAACACTTGATTGTTTTAATTAATAAACAATTCTAGTGACCAACATTTTGGCGCTGTTGCTGGGGAAGGCAATTATAGATTTTAAAATAATTTATGTTCTTTAAGATGTACAGATTGCATGAGAGGACGCGGAGCCCCCAAGGAAACTGACCCTACAGGTGGCAGGGGCAGAGGAAGGGGAGGAAGAAAGACTTTTATCGACAAGATTATATCAAAATCTGAATCTTTTGTTCCTTAATGACCAAGCTCTCGAAAACCAAAGTGTCAACCTTCCGTTCAAGAGAACCTTGAAACGGAGACAGTTGAGAAACCAACAGACAACATTAAGGATCGAGCAAGTGTAGTAGGGGAACAAACAGAAGAAACCATGGATGGGTATAATGAAGAACTGCACCATGAAGAACAGGTAGGTCCTGAAGGAGGGGTAAACGATGAAAACACTTTTTCTACCTTAGGATTTTCTATTGGTGATCTTCCTATAGGAGTAGCTTCTCTGAAGAATATTCCACTTTCAGGTTTACCTAACTTTCATGGTTTATCTTCTGAAGATCCTGATGAATTCCTTTTCGAGTTTGATATATTATGCAGAAGTTATGATTACAGTACCAATGCTAAAAAATTAAAGCTATTTCCAGCAACATTAAAGGGAAATGCATTAAAATGGCTCATGAGTCTTGGGGGTCATGTAATCACAACATGGGATCAAATGAAACAAAAATTTATGCACAAATATCAAGACTATTGTCGAACAAGAGAAAAGCGAGAGGAACTATTCAAGATGATACAGAAAGAGGATGGAAATCTGGAGGAATTTGTGGAAGGATACATTATAATCTACAAAGATCTAGTCACCCCGATGTAAGTAAAGATATTCTTAAAACAATATTATTAAAAGGAGTAAGGGATAATTGTCTAGATATGTTGAATATGCTTGGTAAAGGGGACATATCTAAAGAATCATATGATGAAATTGTTAACCTCTGTAAAAGATGTTCAAGAGGAGCTATAAGGAATAGATCAAACAACAGGGATACCACATTTTCAAGAGTTCACAAATCAGCCAGTGGAGGAGCAACAAGAGCCGAAATAGGTAATTTACTTGAGGATTTTAAAACTGAAATGTTCAGTTCTTTTGCATCACAAATTGACATGTTGCAAATTAAAAAGAAACAAGACGAAGCATAAGCGGCTCTGTCCATCTTTTGTTCCAAATGTAGAGAAAAGAACCCACTAAGGGAATGCCCATTGGACAAAATGTCAATTTGGACCCTTTGTGATAAGGATCATGAAACTCAACAATGCCCTTCTTTACCAGGAATCAAAGCAGCATTACAACCAACCGATGAAGAAGTTGAATTTGTCTATCTATTGACACAGAGAAGGCAATGGCAACCGCAGAGACAATGTATGAATCCTAATATGCCATTTACATCTTCTAATCGTTGGAATAATTATCATTCTTTTAGTCAAGAAAATTACCCTCCCTTTAACCAAATGCAATACCCACCCTTCAATCAAATGAATTACCCACCCATGCAACAAACAAACCCTCCCTTTGTAGACCCAACAATATGGACACCTTGGCCTTCACAACAACAACCTTACCTTAACCAATGGAATCCAAATTGGAGAGGTCAACAACCCCCGTTTTCAAATCAATTTCCTCAATTTCAATCACAATTTCAGCAACCACTCCCTTTAGCATCAGGTGCTCCATCGAATAATCAAATGATGTGGCCCCAAAAACCTATACAACCTAACCCTAACCCCAATAATAAGGCTGTGTAGTGTATTGATATTCAAGACCAGCCTATACTTTCTATTTTCCCTGCACAATGCAATGACATTCATTTACGATCTGGGAAAATAGTAGAACCTATCATTGATGATGTTACCTCTTCTGATTCCGATAAAAAAGAAATAAAAAAACATGATTCACCTGAAGAGGTACAACCATCCTCAAATACTGTTGTTGAAACAACAGAACCACCCTTCCCTGAGTGTTTAGCTTTGAATAAAACTCCTGAACCACCTGCTTTCAATATTCTAGGGGAATTACAAAATATCTACGTCAAAATTCCACTATTACAAGCACTAAGAGATGTACCAATTTATGCCAGAACTATGCGAGACATTTGTGTTAAGAAAACCAGTAGGAAAACTAAAGATCCCCTCACAGTTCATGTCATGGGTGATTTGTTTGCACTAATGTCGGGTAAAGCTCCTCCAGTTAAATATGGTGATCCCAGCCATCCTACTTTCATAGTGCAAATTGGAAAAACGGTAATTCCTCAAGTTCTAGTAGACTTAGGCGCTGCTATCAATATTATGACTCTTGAAACTTCACAACTGTTACAACTAAAGAATGGAATCAGAGATACCCCAACCATTCTAAAAGTAGCTTATCATTCTACAATCAAACCAGAAGGAGTTATTGAAGACCTAATCATCTCAGTTGAGTCCTAGAATTATCCAGCTGACTTTGTGGTATTACAACCTAAAACAAAGTTGGGGGGTCATCCTCTAATTTTGGGTAGGCCTTGGCTAGCCACAAAAGATGCCTTTATTAGCTACAGATCTGGTTCAATGACAATTTCCAATGGATATGAGACCAAACAACTTACTCTCTACCCTCACGCTATACCCTTGATTAATAATGACAATTCCTTATGGGTGGACTATGATGATCAAACTACTCAACCTATCTTAACTATCAGACAAGCTTTAATCCTTAAAGATGCAACTGAGGATGAAGTAATTAATAATTTTATTTGTGAACCCTCCTCTGTGACTCGAGAAACACATAATCAACTAGTTGCACTTTTGGAGTCAGATACCCAGGAAAAGCTTAATTCTGAAGACCTACCTCAAACATCAGCTACCATCTCTTCTAAAAGTATACCAGTAGAGATTGAACCTGGAAAAACACTGAATATAAACCCCAACTTGACAGTTGCTAAAACACAACAATTAATGAAGTTACTTCTTGAACATAAGGAAGCATTCAGATGGGACTATACAGATATGAAGGGAATCTCTCCTAAATTATGTACTCATCGTATCTATATCAAGGAAGATTGTCGACCGATTTGTCAATCTCAACGACGAATGAACACTAATTTAAGATAAATTCTTAAAGAGGAACTTCAAAAATTGATTAATGTAGGGTTTATATATTCTATATCTAACAGTCAATGGGTTTCCCCATTGGTAATAGTTCCTAAGAAAAATGGGAAATGGAGAGTGTGCGTAGATTATAGAGCCTTAAATAAAGCCACTCAAAAAGATCACTTTCCATTACCATTCATTAATCAGGTGTTAGATAGTTTGTCACAGAAGAAATTCTTCTCTTTCTTAGATGGTTTTAGTGGGTATAACCAGATCAAAATTGCACCCCAAGACCAAGATAAGACCACTTTTACTAGCCCCTGGGGAACTTTTGCTTATAGAGTCCTCCCATTTGGACTATGTAATGCACCAACAACTTTTCAAAGAGCAGTTATAGGAATATTTTCTAATATGATTAATGAATCTATGGAAATTTTTATGGATGATTTTATCCCTAATGGTGTCTCTTTTGAGGAAGCACTACAAAATCTTGAGAAAGTACTTAACCGATGTATACAAGACCACCTCTCCTTAAGCACCGAAAAATGTCATATGATGATGAGTGAAGGAGTGGTACTTGGACATTTTATTTCATCTCAAGGAATTCAGGTAGATCCATCCAAGATACAATTCATTGAGAACTTTCCTATTCCCATAACCCAAACAAATGTGAGAAGTTTCTTAGGACATGCTGGATACTATAGAAGATTTATCAAAAAAAATTCCAAAATAGCTTCTCCTGTGTTTGTGTTACTTATGAAAAATGTTGAATTCAAGTGGACTAATCTTTGCCAGGAAGAATTTGATGCACTCAAACATCAGTTATCTACAACTCCTATTCTAAAGGGACCTGACTGGGCACTTCTCTTTCATATATCCTCTGATGCTTCAGATACTACAATATTTGTCTTGGGACAAGAAGAAAATCATCTCCTTTATGATATCTACTTCATTAGCAAGAATATGAGTCCTGCTGAACTTAACTATACAGTTACTGATAAGGAATTTTTAGCAGTTATCTATGCTATTAATAAATTTCGACATTACATCACTGGCTATTCTACTTTTGTCCATACTGATCACTCAACTATTAAATATTTAATGAAAAAATCTGTCACAAATGCTCAAGTCACCAGATGGTTACTATTATTACAAGAATTTGATATTACAATTGTAGATCGACTAGGAAAAGAAAATGTAGTTGTTGATTTTCTTTCTCGGTTAACACCTAATGATAATACTCCAGTAGATGATTCCTTTCCTGATGAATATTTATTTGCAGTATCTACTCACTCACCATGGTATGAAGACATTGCTAATTATTTGGTTGCAGGGAAGTTACCACCACACCTATCCCACCGAGAGAAAAGAAAAATCATTCAAAAAAGTGCTCGGTATAGCTAGATAAGTGGGTGTCTTTTCTACACAGGACTTGATCAAGAAATCCGAAGATGCATTAGAGAAAATGAGGTTTATGATTTACTAAAATTTTGTCATGATGGCCCTTGTGGAGGGCATTTTGTTGATAAAATAACGACACATAAAATTCTCAGGATGGGTTATTATTGGCCCTCACTTTTTAAAAATGCAAAGAAATATGTTCAGGCCTGTGATAGTTGTCAAAGAATGGGTCAACCTAATCATAGAGATGAAATGTCATTAAACCCCCAGGTAGTACCCGAACCATTTGAAAGATGGGCCTTAGACTTTGTAGGACCCATTAACCCTCCATCCAATCAAAAGGTTTATATATTGGTCTACATAGATTATATGACCAAATGGGTGGAGGCTAAAGCACTCCATAGAGCTATTGAAGAAGTTGTTCTAGATTTCTTATTTGAAAATATCTTTGTTAGATTTGGAGTGCCTAGAGAATTAGTCACAGATGGAGGACCTCTTTTCACCTCTCATGGTTTTAAAGCCACCCTTCAAAAATATCATATTCATCATAGAATGATTACACCATACCACCCCCAAGCCAATGGACAGGTGGAAAGCACAAACAAAGCAATAGAAGCCATTCTCACAAAAACAGTGAAGGAAAACCAGAAGGATTGGTCTCAAAGGCTCTCTGAAGCATTATGGGTTTACAGAACTACCTGGAGAAATACTATAGGATTCCCCCCCCATGAATTAGTTTATGGAAAAAGTGTTGTCTTTCCTGTGGAATTTGAAATCAAAACCTTAAGGACTGCTTTAGTTGTTAACCTTGATTTGACTGATGCACAGACAACCAGGTTGCAGTAGCTTAATGAATTGGATGAAAAAAGATTAGATGTCATTCACCAGACAACTATGATTCAACAACAAAGAAAAAAATTGCATGATAAAATCATCAAGCATAAGCAATTACAAAAAGGTAATTGGGCTTTATTATATGATTCTCGATTTAAAGAATTTCAAGGGAAACTACGTACAAGATGGCTAGGACCTTACGAAGTGGATACTGTTTTCCCTAATGGAATAGTAAGGCTCCTAACAATTGATGAATGTAAAACATCGTTATTAGTGAATGGTCATCGACTCCGTCTGTACCAACGCCCTATTTCCAAAGAAGATTTTAAGGCCACATGTGTGGAAGATTCACATTATCTCTTTTTAGAGGAGCCTCCTGCCCTTCATTGCATTTAATTTTTCTGAATTTCATTTTTTTAGTATTAGAATAAATTTCTTTTACTAATAATCCCTACCAAGGGATGACATGTTACAATTGATTATTTTGCAGATTCTCGACCTAGAAAAGGCCTACCAAGAAAGGACAATCTTACTACAAACAGATCCAAGCTTCATCTTGCGAAGCATTGCTCCCTCTTTCTTCAATCCATTCATCTTCATTTCCCATTCAACATCCCCATCATTCATCCCTTGTCATTTTTTTTCCCTTTCCATTCCCCATCCCCATTTTCCCGTTGCTGAAACACCACTCTTCAACAACATTTTTCCCCATTTTCCCATTGCTGAAACACCACTCTTCAACAACATTTTTCCCCATTTTCCCATTGCTGAAACACCACTCTTCAACAACATTTTCCCCATTTTTCCCGTCGCTGAAACACCATTTCTTCACGAATATTTTCCATTGTTAAAAAATCACTCTTCAACAACATTTTTCCATTATTTTCCTGTTACTGAAACACCACTTTTTCATCATTGCCCATTTTTATGTTGCTAAGACATGACTATTCAACATTTCTTGTCATAAAAACATCTTCTTCAGCTCTTTGGCTCTCACTTCTCCTATTTTTCATACTACATTTTGTCCTTTCACTACCTTCTCCCATGATTAAACAAAACCTTGATACAATTTCTCTCATAATTCCAAAGTTTCTTCCATGATTACTGCAGATCTATTATGAACATGCACTATATTTTTCGAAGTACGAATCAAAGGTAAAGATGAGGTATGTAAACTTTATATGTAAATACAATTGAACTATGGCTAATGAGAAGATCTCGATTCATTATTACCACGATCCCCATACACTTAAAGTCATTATTTCAGCCATAGTTGGGGGGGGAATATTGAAACTTTATGCCATCATTTCACACGAACTGACTACCGTCACTTATTTTTACCCATTATCTCGTCTTTTCACCATCATTTACATGCCCTCATCGACAAAACTTACTTTGTTCGGGTGCAGTTACTTGGATCTATGAATATGCATTTTACTAAGCTAAATAGCTATGGAAGGTCCCATTATACAATACGAACCCACCATGACAACTCTGCTAGAATTGTATCCAGAAGTCTACCAAATCTTTCAGCAAGCAGGCTGGCTGGGTTATTTTCAGAGGCTCTAGGGATTTGATCAACAACAGGTTCTTCAATTTGCTCAGAATCTTCAAGAAGACCATTCTATTGTTCAAGGGGTTTGGATTACAGTCACAGAGGATGATATAGCACAGGTTTCGGGTCTTCCCATCACTCACATTCATTGGTTCAGCCGCAAACACGTTATTCTTAATGCCCAGCAGGATTTTCTCTTGCCAGAAGAACAAGTTGAGCCTAAAGCCCAGGGTGTTCGACTTAGCTCATTGCCGCCTCCTTGGCCAAAAGCTGCAGAGTTTGTCAAGCACTACCTTACCTGTGAAGGCCGAAACCCGGTAGTTTACCAATAGGACTTTGTCTGGTTATCTCATTTACGACATGCTAGACTAGTGAATATTCCTTACTATCTGCTCAGATGTCTTACAAATATGTCGCATTATTGTAGACAGGTTAAAAATCCCATCCTTTCCCTCACCCATCATTGTCTCATTCAATTACTCATCCAAAAGGGTTTTTCCCAACAAAAACCTCTCCTAAACAATCCACCCATAAACCCTCAGGAAGCTGCTGAACGCCTTGAAAATCCTCATGAAGAGCAACCACAAAACCTTCCCGACCCTCCGGAAATACCTATTAATCCTCCTACAGATCCAATTAATCCAATTAACCCTCCTACCATACCAAGTTCACCCCACAATTTACCAGAATCATCTACTCCTACTGTTCATATCCTTAGTGATGATTCTCAAGTAGATAAACCTGATAACCCTCCCAGCTCCATCACTGAGAAAAAACCCACTCATAAAAGAAAGAAGCAAACTACTACTTTCCCTGCCTTTTTACCTAAAAGACAAATGAGGGCTTCAATCAATGAAACAACTACTTCCACTACCCTAAACCCCCAACCCATTTTGCTAAAATCCCATACACCTCCACCCTCCCAAATCTTGGAATTTTTACATGTTCCACCCACGGGCACTGAAACACAAGAACCAGAGGCCCAGGGTGTTGCGACATCATTTTCTTTACATCAAGTAGCTATCAGACAAGAACCAACTACTCATTCAGTAGTTGTTACACAAGAACCACCTATAGCTATTGCACAAGAACCAGCTATAGCTGAAACAAAAGAACCAGTTGCTGACTTTATTCATGAAATACAAGAATCAAATACCCAGGATGCTGCAACATCATTTTATTTACATCAAGTAGCTGTCACACAAGAACCAACTACTCATTCAATAATTGTCACACAAGAGCCAACTACTCATTCAATAACTGTTATACAAGAACCAACTATAGTTGTTATACAAGAACCAGCTACAGCTGAAACACAAGAACCAACTGCTAACTTTATTCCTGAAATACAAGAATCATATGCCTAGGGTCCTGCAACACTATTTTATTTACATCAAGTAGTTGAAACACAAGAATCAACTGTTGATTTTGTAGTTGCTCCACAAGAACCAGCTACTGAGGTTGTGACTATTACACAAAAACCAGTCACCCCTCTTGATACGCCTATGACATATCAACAACCAAAACCAACAATGGTTTCTCTCTTACAAGAGAATGAGTTTCTAAGATCAGAACTAGAAGCTTACAAGAAAGAGATGGTAATGGCAAAGGAAGCCTATGACAGGGAACTTAATTTGTATACCTTACCTCGTGTAGCGGCCATGGCAGAGAAAAACACAAAAGATGATCAGTATAGAGAGTATATGTGCAACCAATGTGGGGATATTTATGATCAAGCAGGCTACAAAGTGGTTCAAATCCCAATGCCTGGAGCTTCCCTTGCACTTCAAATTTTGCAGTTAAAAAAGAGGAACACCCTACTGTTACACAAGAACTAGTAGGACCTTCAAAAATTTCAAAAAGAAAAGCTAATCTACAGGAACCCTGGCCTACAGCAACTGTTAAATCCAAAGCTCCTATTTTTATTAGTGAAGCTGCTCAAACTCTGCCTATTTATGAATCTTCCCCTCCTGGCAAGATCAGTACCCCTACTTTTATGGAACAAGCCACTCAGACTCTACCTCAATCTACCACTTGCGATGCTGGAACACAAACTCAACCATGGAATGAGAAGGTAATAATGAACAAATGGAAAAAGGAGTCTGCTATTACAGAAGACAAAAGCTTGCAGGAGCACAAATTACTGTGGCTGAACCACATATATTCAAACTGGGAAGCTTTGGAGCAAACACGCAAAGAATCTCGTGCCCATAAGAAACAGAATGAGGAGTTAAAAAACAAATTGCTCATGATGTTCGATTTGGTACAAAACATTTTTGCTGCTAGGAAACCATCCCCAAATTACTCTCTTTTCCTTATAGAACAACTTGCATTCTTTCAGATGAAATCAATCAAAGATGGAAGACCCTATGCAGTGTTCAAACCGAAAGATTTTGTTCAAACTTTTGCAGAAGCCTCTACTATTGATCAGCATCTACTATGTGAGTTATATCTTCATAATGAAGCCATTCCTGAGAATAGACAGCTTAATCTTAATCCTCTTGTTGGTGATATCTAGATTCGGGTACTCACCTCCTTCCTTGCCAACCAGATTACGTGGAAGAATGATTTTCTAGCTGCCAGGCATAATGAAGATAACCGTCTCCTCTGGATACGGCCAGAACCATAGAACACTACCACCTTTGTTGCAGAATATTATCAATTTTTGAAGAAACCATAGATGATTCAAGATATCCGGCAACTACAGGCAACAATACTTCAGGATTGTCAATAGTTTATTAAATCCACAGAGAATTCTTCCCTAAAAGAAAATAACATGTTTTGGAAACAATATTCTCGGAAAAGGCAGTAGCACAATCCCTTTAGTCCTACCAATATTGAGACAACAATCTTTCGGGTACCCAATTACATCAAATGTGTCCAACAATGCGCTGAAAATTGGATAGGTTATCAGTTCCATTTTTCGATTCTGTGGATGCCAGTAGAGAAATATCAAGTTCATCATAGGTTGCCCAAGAAGGTTGAAGAAGAAGCCTGGTAAAAGCTACAACATGTTCAAAGATTCATAGCCCCAACAGACAATACTTTCTACAACTATTGCTTAAGTAATTTTCATGCCCAGAGTCAGTATTCGGATTCTGATTCAGAATGAAGTTGCCTAAGGACATGCAACCTTTTTAGTTGGGGGGGATGTTAGGACCCTATAATGTACATTTTTCCTCATACTTTTTTCTATCATTACATCCTTTTCCCACTCATATTTAAGCCTACATTATCACCTTAATCTATTTTTCCAAAGGTATATAACATTTCTTCTCTTTGCCATATGTTTAATTTGTTTTACATGTAATTTTACATTACTTTCATACTTAGCCACTAATCAGAAATATATAGTTGCTAAAACAATTTGAAGACTGCAATTAATATATCGTTGTTGCTTGAAGACCACATTGCTGAAACAGTCAAACAATACACAAATCTCATTGCTGAAACAATCCATGATTTGTGATGCTGAAACAATATTTCACATACATCAGTAACAAGAAAAGATAATTAAAGGAACTGTTATACTGGCCGCAATAGCTATACCTCAAGCCAACACCATTACAACCACTGTAATAACATTTTTCTATGGAAGATCAGAATATCCTATTCCAGCATAGAAGATTAGATCAGACTAAGAATAGGATTTCTATGTGCACATGTAATTTTATGCTTAATTGTATTAAGAGTATTATCCTCTTTAAATAGAGGAGAAATCAACATTAGAAGGGGATTACGGAAGGCTTATCTAGAAGGGAATTACAGAGAAGGAGTGTGTTCACTTTTGATAGTGTAATTTTTTACATTGGACAGATGAATAAAAGATCATTTTGAACATTTCTTCTTAGTTCCCTTTCATTTATGGGGAATCTTGTGAGAAGGAGAGGGTCCACCTTCTTCACAAGATTCACCAATTAGCTTATGTATTGTGTTAATTATTGTTTTTATTCATGCCTTGTTAAAACTCTGTTTTGTTGAAACTCTGTTTCAACTGATTGTTACATCATTTCCATACAATTCATTCCTAGGCAATTGTTGATCATTTTGATTGGTAATTGTGTTTTCAGAATGAGTTTATGAAAGTTTGATAGTCAGAAACAGGTGCTGAAGATTCCTACTTTGGGGAATAGGGTCTTGTTCTCTGTTACATAATAGTTAGTCTTCTTTGCAGTATGTTGAAAGGTTCCTTTTCCCTAGGTTGTTGTTTCTTAATGTAATCTAGGATTCTTCTGATAATTATTTTCCTTTGAATCTTGAATTCTGCAATAGATAGATTGTTTTTATTGTAATTCAAAGTAGAACTTCAGTCTGTTCAAAGCAAGGTGTGATTAATGTAACTTTTACTACAACTTTGGATTGCTTTTCAGATTGAGCATATACAGTGTGTGATTTCCTTTGAAATAAACATACTTCCCTGGGTTGGGAATTTATGTAACACTTGATTGTTTTAATTAATAAACAATTATAGTGACCAACTAAACACTTCATATTTTTTTTTAGAAATATAACCTATGTCATTCTAGAGTAATAATCAATGAAAACTATGAAGTAATTTTCACCTTGTAGACTTTGTATTTTTTTAGGCCTACAAAGATCTATATGAATGAGTTCCAATGTATTTTTTATTGAGTACTTTCATTTCGAGATTTCTCTTATCTGTTTCCCATGTTGACATTGCTTGCAAAGAGTGTTTGAAGGATTACAAATATTTGGAATGTCTCTCACTACTTTTTTGTTGTTGATTATTACTAGATTATCAAATTTTATATGGCCATTCTTCTATTCCATAACCATCTCTCATCTATTTTCACCATATATAATTTTTCTCCCTTGATCTCATTGAGAATATATACATTATTTAAAGTTCTACAGTCATTTTCCCCTAATCTTCTCGAGACTGTCTTCCTTATCTTATAGCTTTGAGAATCAAATGTGAGAGTGTGTCCTTGATCACACATATGACTAATAATTTTAATATTATGTTCCAAAACTTCAACATGTGAAACATTCTATGTTTTAGTATTTCCATTATGAACACTAATAATACCTTTTCCAACTATCTTTTCCTTCAACATGTGAAACATTTGATGTTTTAGTATTTCCATTATGAAGACTAAGAGTACCTTTTCCAACTATCTTTTATGTAGAATTATCTCCAAATGTGACACTACTTTCATTCACTTCCTTCAAAGTGTGAAACTATCTCTTGTCCCTTGTCATGTGGATCGATCATCCATTGTCAACATACCATCTGTTTCCTTTATTTTGAGCATGAAGGGTAGTTTTCACAAGCATATATTCCTCCTTCTTTTGGTTTTCTTTCTCCTACTTCCTTTTCCAAACTCCCATGGGTTCTTTCGTTTTTTTGGAAAGGGTATATTCTTCCATGTTTTATCTAGAATATTCCACTAGTCCATTTCTACAAAAACATGCTATGTGCCCATATTTTTCCGACTTATAACATACAAGATTCTAATCAAATAATGGATCAAACAAATTATATTTTTTATTTTAGAACCCATAAGCTTTTATGTCTTTGTTCCATACATGATTATTTCTTTCATATACTCTACGATCTATTGCTTTATGACCAAATTTATTGCAAGAAAACAATAACCAAGGAAATATTTTTGGTGCCGAGTTGTGAAAGGCCATCTTGGTGGGAAAGATCTTTTGAATTTGTCCTTGTTATCTTTGGGAGGAATTCCAATTTTTTGTAGAACATCATTTATTCGCTTTATGTCGTCTTTTTCACCGATCGATCTTTTGAGTACATCAACATAGATTTTAGATTTTCCTTCATTTACTTTATTTGGTATCTCTGTAGCTTTTGAACCTTCTTTGGTGGTCATATAACTCTTATCATCACCAAGATCATGTTTAATTCAAGAGTTTGTCTTTGGAATTTGATGATATCATACAAAATTTAAGTGTTATTTGAAAAATTCAAGTTTGTATTCAATTGAGAATATGACTTCTCTAATTCCTTTCTTAAGAAAATAATTTCAGCTTCCAGTTTCTTACAATTTCCTTCCTTTTCCTTCCGTTTGATTCTCCCCACTTCTTCGATCCTTTTTTCCACTTCTAATTAAATATATAGGAAGATAATAGTCCTCTCAATTTCTTCAAGCCTTTGTGACATTTTTTCTTTTGCATCAAAATCCTCCTCTTCATATTTATGCAGCTACTCATTTTGTTTCAAATTCTTTTTCTTAAGCTTATTTATTTTTCTTAAGGAACAAATCAATTCTTCTTCAAGATCTACTTCTGCATCTCTTCATAATTTTGTTTCTATTTTGAATTCATCATTTATTTCCCTTTGTATTCTTTTTCCAAACTATCAGTTTCCATTTCCATGAGTGCTCCTGAGATCTACCTTCTAGTGGTTAGATTTTTTCCCAAGGAAGTGACTCTGATACCAATTTGTGGGCACACAATTATACTGTGGCGAGGGGGGGTGAATTAATTTAACATTTTTTTTAAAACATTCATCAACCATAAGAAACTAATCACATAAGAGATATATTAACTGTATAAAATGGAACAAAACATTTATGTGGAAACCCTTTCAAGATAAAACCATAAAAAGTCATTTTTTAATTATTTGTAGGTACCGACCTATTATTACAAATATTTGTAGGAATCGACCTACTAGAGACACCAATCCTCGATGGTACAAATCCCAGTAGGCACCAACCTAATATTATATATCTTTATAGATACCAATCCCCACTACTAAGCACCAAATTAGAAAGAGATACGAATCTCTTTGTTTGAGTGGCACCAAACTACTCTTACAGATATTCATAGACACCAATTCCTACTTCTAAGAAAAAACATATCAAGAGCCACCAATCTCTTTGTTTGAGTTGCACCAACCTTCATCAAATCTTCTTGTTACCTTTTCCTTCACTAGGTATGCTTGTTCCTTCTTCCTTCACCAGTTCTACTTGTTGCTTCTTCTTTCAATAGGTCTTCTCACTACTTCTTCTTTTACTATATCTGACCAAAATTTGAATTTTCAAATGTTAAATTACTAAAAGATTTTTTGGGGGGGCCTCTCCCCAAAAAACAATTTGTACAACATGCCACATATCCAATTTTTCAAATCTGATTCTGAAAACTTTACCCGAGGTACTTATGTATGTCTCATCTATTCTCTGAAATTTTCACAGTCTGAAAAGTTGCAGAAAAGATGTTATAGTGAAATCCTAATCTAACCTATTTGAAAGTGATCTCAAGACTATTCATAAATCCTAGCTTCCACAAAGCATATCTCATAAAGTACAAAAAACAAACATATTTTTTGTACCACATGTACAGAAATATCTTTCCTCTATCTCAGAAAAATTTCAAGGTCTGAAACAACCTAGAAAATAAGTTATAGAGAAAGTGCCAAGATGACCTACTTGAAATTGATATCAGGATCATTTATGAACCCTAACTTCCACATGGAATATCTCTGAACATATAGTGAATGAACATCTGAAGTTTGTACCACATGTATAACATGATCTATCTTCTTTCTCTTCCAATTTTCAAGGTCTGAAACAACCTAGAAAAAATGTTATCACAAATATTCCCACATGACCTAAAATTGATTTTTTAATTCAATCTTTGCTAATCCATTTTTCACACACACACTTTCTCTCAATGATTTCTCTTTTTACACTTTTTCATAACCCTTCGTAAAGGGACATGTCCCTTAATTAAATTACTAATTCTCAGTACGATGGGAAAATATCCCAAATACCATGGGAAAATACCCCAAACCTATGGGTTTGAAACCACCATTTCACTTTTTATTTTTTCACATGAACACTTTTTTTAATATACTTGTAGGCCTATATATATTAATCAATCTTGGAAATGTTATGTGTATTGTAATTTCATAATATGACATCAATGACATCATTAATTCTTTAACATCAATGACAATAATTCCAAAAATATGTATATACCAAGAAGACCTAGTCTTAGGATAATCTTATCTCATCTCATATTGTATTATGAATTGGATATATTGTAAAAGGAGGTTTCCCCCTTGAAGTGGATTGTATTCAGTGACTTCTTATGATTCTTAAGGTGTTGTATTACAACATTCAAAATAGAATGAAACAACAAGTTGGCTAGCATCACTAAGATCATTATTTGTAGAAGGGGATCATGTGTTTCTTTGCATTCAACCCAATAAAAAAACATCACTTAAAGAAAAAATATACCAAAAACAACACCAACGTTATATGGACCCTGTAATATCATCTGGTGCATTGAAAATGTTTACTATAAGTTGGCTCTTTTGTCCCACTCCAATATTCATCTAGTATTTAATGTATATTGTCTAAAACAGGTAGTGGGATCATATTGCAAAGTACAAACTAACTTACCAAAAATTGATAAAGAAGGGTCCATTTAGATCAAGATGGAACTAGTATTGGATGTTGCAGTGCATCAAATGCACTAGTGCATAATTCATGAAGTATTGATATAGTGGAAATATATGTAGCTAGAAGATACCACATGGGAGCCTTTTCCCGCTCCCATGTTTCTTTGGAAGGGGGACAGAATGTTTGGGTCCTACCCTAACCTCTCTACTTAAGGTTACTCATGAGTTACTCAATTAATGTTTGCATACATGTTCTTTGAATAAGTCTCATTAGATAGCAGTGGATAGTTATTTAATGTGAAAATCATTTTTTTTATTAAATAAGGCCCACTAAGAAGTTCCTAATCATTAATGACGGGACCACAAGTTGTTAGGGTTTTCCCATTGAAAATCTATTTGAGATATAGGCTATGCAGTTTTTTTGTTGAGTATTGTTGTAATTGGAGCTCTCCAAAGTGAAAGGTCACCCTACCTTAAGAGGAAAGTGGACATTGTTTATTTACTTTATAATCAATAATACAACTGCACAATTTTTCATAATTCATCTTGTTTGTCTCTTGTATTTTCTTTTCTTCATTTATATTTTTTGAATACATTGTTTGTGATTCAATTCTAATGGTTCAGGATCACTACAAACCTTCACTCCATTTAATGAATATTCTTCTCCTTTTGAAAATTCTCCACCTAGTGTTCCTTTATTCAATAGAATTATCTTCCAATGGTTGGAGTCTTTAACTGATCCAAAAATGATATTTTAAAGAATTTGGTTAAGTTTATGCATGAGTTGATTTACCACTTAGGAATTAAGAGAAGAAGAATATTTTAATGAAAGAATGTTGCAGTCATCATAAAGAATGCATAACATAAAGTAAATATTAAGAACAACAAACCATAACGCCAAGATTGTTAACGGAGTTCGGCAAGGTTGCCTACGTCTCCGAGCCTTTTTCTCGGTGAGGGGGCTTTCCTATTAATCTTCAATTCTTCAAACGTACATCAAAATTACATCAATTGGATTACAAACTGGTATGGATGTGTTCTACTCGACCTCAAGAATCCAACACAACTAACGGAATTGAAAAATGATGAGTGTAACTCCCGAAAATGACCTCCAAAGTTTGCTTAGTTTACGAGTTTGTGTTGCATAAAATGAATTATTGTACTTTAACTTTTATTAATTCGATCTGTAGTACAATGACAATCTTTTTGGTTATAAAGAAACTGGTCCAAGGATCAATCCCAACAGACCCGCATATTTATAAATAGCATATTATATAGTTTAAAACCCACGAAATAAATGGGTATGTGGCGCTCTCTTTAAAAAAATGTTATAATATGGTTTTAAACCATATCGTGGCATATATAATATATGGTTACAAAGAATATGGTCTAATAAAACCATATATTATGGTCAAAACCCATTTTTGGCATATGAATATTCGATCCACTTTTAAATGGGATTTGTCCTTTCTGTTTTTTATGGCAATAAAATATATACGATATTCAATATAGATATTCGTGGCTTGATTTATGACATGGGATTGGGGATTTTGAAATGGGGATATAACTATAATATTTCCACTTTATAAAATTAATTTGTCACATGATTTTTTTAATCAGTAATATGTAATCATATCACCAATATGTATGAATATGTAATCATATCTCCTGCTACATGTCATGCTCCTACTACATGTCATGTTGCTACTTCCATGTGTCTTGCTCATAGAATTCTACATGTCCAACTTGTCATTGTCACATTACTCTTTGACTTTTTTAATGTTTATGTGAATTTTAGAATGTAATAATTTTTGTTGTCATTGTCACATTATCCTTTGACTTTTTTACTGTTTATGTAGAATTTTAGAATGTAATAATTTTCACATATGATGTTAGATTTACGATCCGTTTGCGTTGTTGGAAATCTTGGGATAAGCACTTCGCGATCATGCCATTTTATTGAGCATTTGAGAACTTTGAGTTTTAGGTCTTTCTAAATCCAGTGGGATCATTAATACTTTAGGAATGCATCATTCCTCAATTTTTAATTCAATGTACTTTGATACCACTCAATGCACTAAGTACTTTCACCAAAACCACACCATGGATTTTAACATCACATACATTAACAACGCAATAACCAAAATTTAATATAACAATTAAACATAGATAGAGAGTTCAACAACTCAAAAGAATTGTTATCTTTTATTCAATAAAAATGCCCACAAACTCTCTTTTACTACAATCATAAAGTCATCTCGAGTCATTAGATTCTACATAGACCTATCCCTATTGAAGATTACTATTTGAGACCCAAAAACCCTTCTTTATTCATGAACTTCCAATTTACACACATAATATTGGAACTGAACAATTCAACTCCTCAAACTAATATTGAACCAACTGGAAATTTTGTTGATGACTTCCTTGAAAATCATAATAATTTTCAATGTGGCTCAAGGACAAACATCACTCGAGAGATGTCTTTACTGGAATGTTCTGAGGTATGCTTACCTATAAGAATCTTAGAGCCTCAAATCTTCTTTTCACTTTTTCAAAAATCACAATCAATCCACCAAGTTTTCATATGTCTATATAAATAATCAAGGTGTCACTTTATGTGTTAACTATTGGTTTTACATGACCTAGTATAATGCGTGTCGCATTAAGGTATTAAAGTTATTAAATCAAAGTTAAACTCTTTAATTCTTCTTGATGCCCCATGTCCCGTGATATAAGTCTCACGCGAGTCGTATCTAATGTATTGTGATTCTTAAACTCAGAGCTTAAGGTGTATAATTCCCCTCAATACTCTAGTAAATATATGTGTGAATGTGGGTGCCACCCCCAAAGATTAGGAGAAAAATTGTGAACCTATGAGAATACTTTGTCATTAAATACTTTGATGGGGTGTCTGTGGATCTTGAACATAGATAAAACAAGTGAATCCTACAACAACTTTGGATCCCCAATCATTTGGATTCCCTAAAGGATGTATGTGGTCATACTTATTAGAATAAAGTTTTAAATCCTTCCAATGTATGAATTCAAGTCTTATCATAAAATGAAATGATATGAGAGAGGTTGGTGATGTGGAAACTTTAAATAATTCACAATGCTCTAAGGTGACATCATAATGTCCTATTATCACACCATCTCCTCCATTCCTTTACCTTCAAATAATATGACACCATCTCCTCTATCACTTTACCTAAAAACTGTTATGGAACCTTCTTCAAAACACACTCAACACACTCAAGGGCATGCTTACATGTGCACCCAAAATAATTGAAAGTGTTCTCCATTTATTTACCTTCAAATAATATGACACCATCTCCTCCATCACTTTATCTCACTTTATCTCAAAAAAAAATGTTATGGAGCATTCTTCAAAACACACTCAAGGCATGCTTACATGCACACCCAAAAGGAACTGAAGGTGAAGGTTTGTAAATATCTATACAATCTACAAAACTACATCTTGTCTTTTCTTAATTCAACTCCAATTCCATACATATGATCTTTCAAAAGGGATTTTCATTGATTTTCACCTTCTAAAAAAGCACACAATCATAATAGTTATTGGAAGGCAAACTACTAACCCTAACTCATTACTCATTTCTCTTTTTGTCATGACTTAATTCACTTCATTCCTATATTCTATAGAGAAAATATTTGTATTATTTAATATAAATAAAAATACATGTAAAATAAATTATTTAGACATCATATCACATGATAAAATACAATATAAAATTTATCATTTTACTTTTCATATTTTTCTTATTAAGCCAATTATCTATTATCTATGGTTGGATTTCACAATTTTTTTATAATATAATTTTTTTTTAACAACTTTCATAGAATATTTAAAAATTGTCTAGCATATATCTATATAGATTGAGTGGGTGTAATAGTTAAGAATATGTGGTTTCTCTTAAAAGGTCACAATTTAAAATCGATAGGGGGGTAGGGTATGTATACCTTCTTAAACTTTAGTAGTCAAATGTTGCATTCAGGGGTCCCTTCTCCCATAAACAAAGGGGTGTCATACACCAATTTGATGTCTCACTTATTCGTAATGGATCAAATTGCAAATTTCTTATCATTTAATATGAAGGAATTAATATATGACATAGAATTAAATGATAAAATGATTTACACCCTAAGAAATTTGATCCCTCTAGATGCTTGATAAATCAAAGTTTAAAATTAATTAGATTAATATATAATATACTTACTTATATTAAATTTATTTTTTATCATACAATTAAATTTACTATAATATATATCTAATAAATTATCAACTCATTAAAAAATAATATTAAAATATATCATTAATAAAATAAAAATAAAAATACAAAAAAATCATAATTTTAAAATGGATATTAAAGGTTTTAGAAAAAACAATTATATAGTAAAAACTAAAAACATTAATTCTTTAATAGTTTAAACCTAATAACTCAATTGAACCATGAACTAAATACATAATCGTGTGTATATTTCTCTTTATTAGTTCTCACCCTTAGGCTGAGGGACTAATAGTAATCGGTTTTTCAATCCCTACACAGAACCAATACAAACAAAGCATTATAACAAAAGTATTTATCGATCCATACAATTTTCTAGTTCAAATTTTATTTTTTATTCTATGTTTTTAGTTTGAGGTCTTATTTGGCCTCATATCAAGGAAAACTTAGGATAAGCTTCACATTGTTAAGAGAGGTTTCAAGAGTTTTAGGTTGTACAGATTAATACTAGATATGTGTCTAGCATTAGTGTTGTTGGGAAATAATACCCTACGGACTAAAAAGCTAGGGCTGAACTTGTATGCAGATCATGACCTTAAAGAAATCACTTTTAACCTATCACCCCAATACTCAAACCCCTTTTTTTTCACACACAAACATGGAAAAGACCTACTAACCTTTTTACTGATGTTTGTTGTAGATCCTCCGTTGCGCTTTACCTGCTTGCTTGTACTGCTCCTTCCAAAGACAATCATGCAATTGAGACAAAACACTACGCATGCATGCTATTTTTCTACTTGCGGGTTAGAGATTAAGAATAAATCAAATAAAATATATATAACTCGTGCATTGGGACGGGAAAAGTATTATTTTATTAATCTCAAGATGAATCAACTTACAATAATGATAGAGACCGGCCACCGTTCCTCGATCCTGATCCTGGGCTCCTCCTCTTCTTTGTCCTCCAACTGCTTTGCTTGAATTCTCCTTAAGCTTGAGGAAAGGCTAAAGGGTTGGGACAAATGGATTCGGCAATTGGGCAGAGTTTCTTTGCTATCTTTTTCCTCCTTCCAAATAGTACCCCTACCCCTTCTTTTATAGGCTAGAAGGAGCTAGGGTTTTGGATGAACTCTCAGCCATGCATGGCCGGGAGTTCCAGTTAACTGACCCAGATCTTTTTATCCCGTCGACAACTTTCCTGTTTTTGTTCTTTGTTAGGTAAACATGGGCCGTAGTGGGCCAGCCAGCGTTCCAACGTGTGCAGTAGTAAGCCTGCCAGTGTTCCAACGTGTGCAGTAGTAGTTTAGGGCTCGTTTTACTTGATTTAAGAGGATTTTCAAGAGTTTATTCAGCATGGCTTTGGTAAGGAAGGGATATGAGTTGGCCTGATGCCAGGTAAGCATGTGTGGTGAAATTTAGGGTTATAACAGATGTCCCCTAATGTGTGAGGTCAGAAGAGCATCTGATGGTCGAAATACATTACCAATTCTTTACCAATCTGTACTGATATGCTGAATGAGTGAGCCCTAGAATCAGGAATCAGGAGGTGTCGTCTGCAAAAAATATCAAATGTCTCACCGAGGTGGGCATACCCATGCTCAGGATAAAATAGAACCATGGCTACCAATCAAATACACTGTAGATCCATGTCAAACAACTATGAAGAGTAGCCACGAATAATACA
>SNQJ01S0045478.1:33848-66462 GCA_010110895.2 Picea sitchensis
CCCTTCCTTGCATGCATCATTACACACAACAAAATATTCATCTGGGTCTACAATATTCAATATTGGTGCACTTGTCAAAATTCCCTTCAACTACTGAAAGATCTGTTCACACTTGAGAGTCCATTCAAATTTCACACCCTTGTTTTGCAAAGAAGTGATTGGATTTGCAATCTTTGAGAATCCTTTTATGAATCTTCAGTAATAACCTATAAGACCCATGAATTAACTAACTTATGTCACATTTATTGGCATTGGCGATCCTCTAATGGCCTCTGTCTTCTGAGGATCAATTGTTATCCCTTTTGTGGAAATTATATTCCCCAAATAGTGAATCGTCTTTTGATAAAATATGCAATTACTTAGATTAACATAAAATTTATGCTCTCTTAAAACTTGTAACACCATTATTAATTTTTTCTCATGTTTCTCCTCTTTCTTTGATTAAATGAGTATATCATCCAAGAACATAATTACAAACTTGTCCAGGTATTCCATGAACACTTCATTCATTAGGAACATAAAAACAACTAGGGAATTTGATAGTTTGAATGGTACTACCATGAATTCATAATGCCCATATCTTGTATTGAATGTTGTCTTGATGATGCCTACTTCCATTATCCTCACTTGATGATAATCTGATCTCAATTCAATCTTGGAAAATATTCTTGCACCTTTCAACTCATCAAATAAATCATCAATCCTTGGTAAAGGATATTTGTTCTTTATGATGACCTTATTCAGTTGTCTAAAATCAATACACAATCTCAAGGGTCCATCTTTCTTCTTCACAAACAACATCGGGGCAACCCAAGGTGACACACTTGGATGTATATACCGCTTCCTTAACAACTCTTCGAGTTACATATGCAACTCTTTCAACTCTGGTGTGCCCATTCTCTAAGGTGTCTTGGACACTGGGGTATCTCCTGACACTAAATTGATAGAGAAATCAATGTCTCTCTTTGGTGTAAATCTTGGGATTTTCCCAAAAACATTTTCAAAATACCTTAAGAATGGATGGTCTTCAATAATTTCCACTTTATCTTTGGATGCCACTTCCATATGGGCTACAAAAATGTGACATCCCTTTCTGAAACTCTTTTTCATGTGCACAACATAAATTTCTCTAACACCTACATCTCTTGGGATGCCTTGAACCTTTCCTTGCTTCCCTTCTTTATCAAGACATGTGATTGTCTTGTTGTAACAATCTGGGACAACATGGTGTTTTTCCAACCAATCCACACCAATTAGAAAATCATATGAACCCAATGGTATGATGTTCACATCTACCTTTGTGTTGAGTCCATTCATGTCTATTGGACAATCTTTAACTAGCTCATTGATTTTCCTCTTAGCCCATGTGGCTAATTCAACTAACAAAGATTTATTATGCTTACTCCTTTGCAAGTGAAATATTTTAACAATGTTATATTTTATTTAACTATGACTAGCTCCAAAATAATTAAAATTTCTGTGGGATAGTTATCAATCTTACCTTCCACTTCAATAATTGGGGATTGATATCCTACTTGCTTGTTTTCCAAAGATGCATAAATCCTTGGCATGTTTCCTCCCACGTATTTAATTGTTTCATCCTCCTAAATGTTTTGGAAAATCCCCATTCCTTATCCTTTGTGGGGGACGCCCCTATATAAGTGATTTCCCTCACATCCCCAACATTGTACACGTTGTTGCCTTGGCCTTTTCCCAAATGAATCTGTAGTGTTGTGGTCATTTTCAGTTGAATGAACTTATTGATTTTCTTGGGATTTGTTCTTGAAAAAGGGTGGCTTAAAGCATTTCTACCTTTGATCCTTTTTACCCTTCATCTTGTCATTCCAATATTTTTGGAAAACTGGTCTTCCTCTGCTTTTCTCATAAAGATGATTTTCTCTCCTTATGTCTTCCACTGAATTCCTAGGGTTATCATATTGTACATTGTCACTATAGAAGGAGGATAACCCACTCATAAACCTTTGGATTTTTACCTTATCATACTTTATGAATTCAACATACTTCAAAAATTCAAAGAACCTCTTCTCATATTCATCCATTGTCATGCTTCCTAAATTGAGTTCAAATAACTCTTTCATATTCCTTTCATAATAATGCTTCGACAAATATTTCTCTTGGAAATATCTTTTGAACTATCTCCATGAGATCCTCTTCTCATCAAGGTGCTTGGATTGATTAATATGATCTTACCACATGGCTTCCTTTCCCTACAAGTGGTAGGTTGAAATTATAGCTTATAACCTTGAGGGGTAATCATGTAGCTAGAAATATTTCTTCATTTTCAAGATCCAGGCCTCAACCTCTTCTCCTTTCCTGTTCTCACTATTGAAAGTTGGTGGATTAATTTTCCTAAGTTCACCTTTCAATATGTCTATATTAGGCCTTATTCTCTACCTCATGACATGAGACACACTTGGGTTGCTCCCTGACCCTGGACTTGCATGAGTTCTTCTAGTGGATTTCCTAGGAGAATAATGACATCTTTTCATGCTTCTTGAATTCCTGTAATTCCCAAGATCATCCTTTCTTCTTTGGGATCTGGATACTGTCACTTTTCTAGTAATAACTTCTTGCTTGGTGCCAGAGTCTTTGTTAACTTTCCTATGCAAAATATTTAGACTCCGAAGTATCTCTTCCTAAGCCTTCATAATCCTTTCATTATCTAACCTATAAATTTTCACTTCTCTATGCAGGCTTCTCATAGTTACAAGCTCTTGCCCACATCTCCTTCCATTAGACTCTATCTTAGCATTTACCATGCTGGCATGCATACCTATGACCTCCTCCCCATGGATGTAAGGTCCCTAGGAATATTCCATAACTCCAGTCCTCATATAAGAACCAATGTTTTTTTCATGTACCTCTAATTCTACAAGAAATGTGCATGTAATAATTATTGTTAGCACATGCACACTATAAAACAATTTATTAACTAGATTACATGTTATTATTCATCTGAATTTATGAAGAATACAATGCACTAAGTCAAAATATTATTCCTTAGACACATTCCTCTCTAAAACTTCTCTCCAATGACTGTACTCATGTCTAATTCATAGTTCTGAGTGAAAAGTTACAAGATTCACAAGCTGCAATTTCCACTCACTTACTGTTACATAATTTACCTTATTACTTCCTGTTAAAATTTTAGTTCCCAATTCAAAATTATGGGTGGATAGATGTCTTCTCCTCCTCAATACCTTTCCAGTGACTATGTTTTTCTCAAATCCAATCTCCAAGTTGAAAGTTATGGTCTAGAGAATTTTAGACTGTTTTCCCATTTTATTCTTGTATGCTACATGTGTCTTCTTTCTCTTCCTGCACATTTTTACATACCCATATTCTAAATTTGGCTCAATGGATGTATTTTATGGTTCATGATATTTCTATATAATTCTCATGTGCCTCAAATGGACTTCTGAGAAAGGATTTATTCCCTCTAGAAGTAAATTGGTGCCAAAATTTTACCTTAACTATTTCAACTGTAACTTTCTCACACGAGCTCTATTTTGCACATGGAGTAGCTCATTGGAAAAATATCTTTGAGTTCTTTTGTTTATTGATACCCATCTTGGTGCGCAAGGTATAAAAGTTGTTGGTGAAATATGGCACTGCTTGGCCCCTCTCTTACCGTAGTGTGGTCCATCTCATGTACTGGTTGTCATAGTTACCAACATGGTAATATTGTTACTTGAGCGTATCCACAAAAAAATACCAAGTGGGCTCGGCCCCATATATTCCAGACTCCTATGTGAAAATTTTCTCCCAGTAAGTTTTCCACCAATGTTTGACATGGGGGAGAGCCTTAAGGAGTGCGAAGGTGATCTTTTCCCTGTCGGAGAAATTGTGAACAGAGAAATAACCTTCTAGCAGATTTAACCATTTTTCTAGGGCATTCGCATCCATCTGTCCTTCAAATATGAGAATATAAAAAATTAACTTGTACCTTGAAAGCCGGGTTGCCTCCGAAGTGGTTTCCTGATGAATATGCACCTTTTGTTATCGACAAAATTAAAGGATTTTTGGTAGGTGACAATGACCGTCCATCAACTGGAAGAACGAGTCTGATCCAGGGTTGTTGTTGGGCTCTAAAGATGTCTAAAAACAACCTTAGTTTAACATTAATTTATCAACCCGAGGATTCGTCTTTTATCTCAAAGAATATCGACAAAGTCTATGCAGATAGCTCAAAGAGGCTAAAATCGTGTAGTGAAAGCAAATATGAGTTTATCAACAATCAAGTTCCTCAAACATTCGTTAAAGATTCTAGGAATTGAAATCTAAAGTTGTGCAATGGAAATGAACTAATTAATCTATTGAATTCATTTTAAGAGAAGTAATTGAATCTAGATAAAGACTTGCAGAAATGACTATTATTATGAATCAAATTACTGGAAAGAAAAAGGCGAATTACTCTATCTATGGAAAGAAACAAAGACTGTAATCTAGTCGAAAAGAGACAACAATCATATTTCTATTGAAATGAACAACAACTATATTCTAACGGAAAGAAACAACAAATGTAAACTAAGTAAAATGAACAACAAATGTAAACTAAGTAAAAGGAACAAAAAATGTGAACTAAGTGAAGGGAACAACAAACGTGAACTTATGAGGAACTGTCATGCATCAAATCTCAGTAATAGGAATTGGAACAACAATCATCTAATGCTTCTGAGAATACCTATCTCTTGCAATTGACATGAAATCATCAACACACTTATGCATTTATTTAACTATTGTAAAAGAGAATCGAATCACAAAACATAAATTGAACTGATACAATTACATATCGAAAAGTAGCTCCTTCGGACTGGGCCCTTGGTCCTTAGAAGCACTGCTATTTCAAATTCAGTATATAGAAATGGTAAAACTGCTCGAAGCTTCTATTGATTTCATAACTAGTACAACATTTTACAAAAACTGCAAACGCATAGCAATTCTAAGTTCTGAGTTCTTGGGTGCAATTCTTCTACATCTTTTCAAGATCTATTTACCCCTTATATATTACAATAATTTGGGTAAATTAAGCTATCCCGAGGATCGAGAGATCCTCAGGATTGCTTTACTATTACAATATAAACAACTCAATCATCTTCAAAACTGCCTTGTGCCATAAAGTCTTCAACCTCCAATAGCTTGCGCATCTTCAAGATTTCCTTTGCTATCTTGGGTTTGACAATATTTAACCAATCCTGTAATAAAACCAGACAATTCCAATCATATTTAGGATCTATGTAATCTAAATTCAACAATAACGCTAAAGAGTATATTATTCATTTTCTATTCTATTTGCTCCTAAATAATCAAAAAGTCAATCAAGATGATATCATGAAATGTGGGAAAAGGAAGATATTTATACCTTTTTCATAACCTAACATACCCCCTAGCTTACCTTCTTGCATGTCCTCATGCAAGTTGATATTTTACATGTAAATCAGTAATGCTGTAAGGTGGAAATGTTGGTTCACCAGGCCTTCTAAACCCATTGCTTCTTTTGAGTTCTCCAAAAGCAGCATCCTCCCTTTTCTTGTTAATTTGATAATCTTTTTGGTAACTTTCTGGAGGGAACCAGATGACAGGGGGATTATATATGTACCCAATCCAAGTAGGCCCTTCCTCTTGGAGCAATCTAGAATACCTCTCTATTCTGTAGGTAGCTGCAAAGAAATTCTTGTACCCAAAGGGTTCCCTACTCTTTACTTCACTAGAGGATGCATCCCATCTCAGTTTAGAAGCAACAAGAGCTTCCTCCTTAAGCTCCCTAAAACGCATGATACCTGAATGTATAACCTATAGATGGATAGGGGCTAAGGAGTCTACGACCCCCCCTCTTTTCATAAAGGTTTTATGTTGCATAATGGATGGAAAGGACTTTGGAGGTTCTCTCCTAACCCAAAGATCTAGCCCATCTTCCCTCTTTAGGAAGGTTTTATGAGCTTTAACCCATCTGACTTGGTTCTGAGTAAATGACAGAAATGCTTGAAACTGTATGTCACCTATGAATGGGCCAGGGTTATCTTCCCTTTTTTCTTCTAGAATGAAATTATGAAAGTACAATTCACACAAAAAGTATTGTACCTTTTCATCTTTCTCTCTGAAACATGAAATAAACTCAGGTACAGTGGAAAATGAAATAGGTTTTCCTGCTCTGATGGCCTTCACTCTTAATAAAAGATATCATTCCAGCAAGAATAAAGTGTAATTGGTGATAGGGCTTTGCAATTAATAGCATCAAAGTAGACATCACAGATTTCTTTGATTTGCTCCAAAGATTTTTCTAATTGGGTTTGCACCTTTTTTTTATCTTCCCTTGGGATCTGATGAGGACAAAATAGGTCTCACTCTCTATTGCTATCATGTCCTTCAGTTGTTTAGCAATATTTTGATATTCAACCCTAGTGACCATCTCATCTTAGTGTTGATCCAATGCTCGTTGGGCTTGTCCCATCTCAACCTTTAGTTTATCAATGGTGACACCCTGTGCTTGAGATTGGGATGCTTGGTATTCTTCCATAGCACCCATCTCTTCCCTGGATTGAGTTAATGCTTGTTGGACCTGTGTCATATCTGCTTCCATTCTATCCACAATAACACTATGTTTATGGGACTGGAGTGCTTGGTGCTTTTCCATAGTCAGTAATTCATTTCTGTTTTGAACCAGGGTTTGTTGAGACTGCATCAATTCTTCCTCCAATCTACTGATGGTAGCATTATGCTCAAGGAGTTGAGATATTTCCTCTAATATCGGGGTGTCTATCTGCACCTTAGCATCAATTGCTTCTGTAGCTATCATATTTTCTTGTGTTTCTAAAGGAATTTCTTCCTCATTTTGAGCTACTGTTTCTTCTACTACTATTTCTTCAGGGTCTGTCTGTATCCCTATAGAATTTGTACTGACTGTTTCTTTAGGAAGAGGGTTTCTTCCTTGCACTCTAGTCCTTTTGTTCTTCTTTCTTCTGTGGGCCTTATCTGTCTGTTCTAGCTGTTTCCTCAATTCCTTAATAATTTCCTTGAGTTTAACCACCTTCTGCTTTAATACTTTAGCTTTCTTAGCCTTTTTCTTCAATAATTTGTTTTTTTTTTAACTTTCTATTTTTGTTATGGCTCTTGGCTAATTTTTGTTTATGAGAGGTCTCAAGGTCTTCTTCATTCTAGCTAGCAGATGGTTGTTCCTTTGTTCCTTCCAAATGTTTTTTCTGTCCAAGAGGGATTCTTGTTTCAAAATGAGGTTCTTCCTATGCTCTATCCTTAGGAAAAGACATTTCAATATCAGGAAAATATTCAACTGATTTTGAAGAGGAGGCTTGTTCTGGGCATTTTTCTGGATTATTTGTGCCTCTGTCAATTGAGGTTCCCAATATTCCCAAAACTTGGGATATTTCTACCTCATAGCTCTTCATAATTTGTTCTGTCAGATGCTCTAATGCCAGTTGGGTGTCTTCCTGATCATTCCTTTTTGAGGTCTGTTCTACTTGCCCAATTTCTTGAGAATTCTCGCATGGAGACTGTTTTGTAGCATTTTGAAGTTCTTCAGGCTATTTTGTTGTACCCTGAATTGCTTCAGTTGTTTCCTGAATTCGTCTGCTTCTTCTCCATGTCTGAATGATGGTTCTAGGGGCAGTTGTTGTTCTCTTTTTTTTTTTGTTAATGTCTGTGTTTGTGAGGTCCGGGCCTCTATGATTTGGGCAGGGTCTATCTCAGCTTCGGTTTGAGGAGATGGGATTTCTCTTTGGGTAGTAGTATCCTTCGCCGGTCTATATTCAATTTCCTGTGGTGGTTCTTCATGGCATAATTCAGGCTGCTCCAATTGTGGAGGTCTATTAGCCTCAATCAGGTTATCCCAGGTCAATTGAGTTTGACCCTGTGCTTTATTTGTTATCAGTTTAACTAATATATGGTGACTGATAATAGTAATAGGGTCCTTAGATTTTTGTGTTCTTAAGGCAACCTCATGTAATATGGCATTCAGAAAGAAAGGTATATTAAGTAGTAATTGTTGTTTTAAAGATACCAACAATTTGAGGTGGCGAGGTAGAATTATGTCATATCATCCATCACAAGTGATGTATCGCTGAATTATCCCTGCAAGTTCCTTCCATGGTTCTCTGAGGGTAATGGGATTGAGTCCCTTTCCCTTCTTATCCAATTCTTCCCCAGGGTATGTGAAAGTTTCCATAACTTCCCTCAGTGCTGTGTATCTTCCTGTCCACTGAATGCTCGTGTTAGGGAGGCCTGTGACCTCTGCTAAGATTTTTTGGGTGACTGAGATTTGTATGCCTTGTACCATAGAGTTTTCTCCCTGCAGATTCTGAAAAGAATTCAAGCGTGACATTCGTGTCATATTCTTGCAGAAAGTTGAAGTACTCCATCCACCCTAGCTGGTGCAGGATGTCTCTTGCTTGCTCTGTGAACTTTAGTAAAGTTGGCTCCCTGCACACACCTCTACCACCCATTTTGTGAGAAAATGTGGATGACTATCGTTCTTGGTAGTAGACTTGGTTAGACCAGCTTGGAGGAAAAATTACCGAAAATAGAAAATATCAGAGACAACAAATGTTTACAAATGTGGGTATTTATTACAATCATTACTATATTTATTGAGAAGCGTGTCAAGCATCCACTCCCCTCATTAATATAAAGGTCAACCTCGACCGCCAGCATAGGGGAAAGTAATGAGTATAGGTATTGATGGTGAGAAGTAATGATTATACGACTGCCGCCCATGGGGATAAATGATTTATTTTCAAACAACATATTTTAACGATAATAATTAAATGTTAATCTTCTTTTGTGGAATTGAAATATACCTATACTCAAAAGAATTCTTTAAGGATACATGCGTCGAATAAATTAAATCTGTTCATTTAAATAATATCCCACATATCATAATGCTGTTACTTTTCCATTTCATTGAATAAAACCAAAATGATAGCCTCGTTATTGAGTGAAGGAAATCTAGAGATACGCAGAAACTTGACGTTTAAGGTAAACTTCCATACCACAGGTAGAACCACTATTGCAACATGCATCCATATCCTCGATAGGGGTGCCTTTTAACCCTTAGATGAGCCTGTATCCTTGATACTTATTTGAATCGTCTTTTCCAAAAAGACCATTATCCTGGTTTGGTAGCCAGATGGTGATAATTCCACTCACTAGATTGTAACTTAGGTGAACAAGCTGGTTCGTGATGAGACCCCTTGTCCTTTGACTAGAAAATATCAAAGGCCATTGCCCTGGTGTGGTACCCATAGTGGAAATTTCACTTAGTTTATTATCTTATGATTGTGGTAGGTTGGATCGTGATGAGACCCCCTATTCTTTTTGAATTATTTATTTATTTTTATTATTTTATTGATAATGCCACTCACTAGAGTGTAACTTAAGTGAACAAGTCAGCGCGTGATGAGACCTCTTGTCCTTTGAAAAAATAAAATGTCAAAGGCCATTGCCCTGGTGTGGTATCCATAGTGGGAATGTCACTTAGGTTAGTATCCAATGATCATGGTAGGTTGGCTCGTGATGAGACCCCCTATTCTTTGTGGGAAAAGAAAGAAATTTTATTGATTTTTTTTTTTGGAAGTGTATGAAGGGAGGCCCATCTACTCAAGAAGTGTAAGGATGCCAAGTAAAAGTGTGCCACAAACTTCTTATTAATTATAAAGGTGAGATATCATTTAAGTGTATTTGTATGTATAAGGGAAAATAAACAAATTATGGTGGTTACAGGTCATGAACAAGGTTTAAGATATTTCGAAGAAAGTGATCCAAAAAAACAATTTGGTAAGGTATGGGAGATAGTCCACAAAATAATGATAGATCATTAGAAATAATGTTGGTGAAAATTATTTGGTGAAAGTTGTACCCCAAAGGAAAGTTTTAGCGTTTTATCAACAATGTAGGGAAGGAATGACAAAATGAACAACAAGTGTGCAAAAGGAACAACAATCGTTCCGTTCAAAGGAACAACAGGCGCGTAAAAGGAACAACAATTGTTCCTTTCAAAGGAATCAATAGGCGCGCAAAAGGAACAACAATTGTTCCATTCAAAGGAACATCAGGTGTGCAAAAGGAACAACAAGCACGCAAAATGAACAATAATTGTTCCGTTCAAAGGAACAACATGCGTGCAAAAGGAACAACAATTTTTCCACTTTTAACCATCCGAATTGGTAGTTTTTAGAAACCTGACAATGTATTTTGCTTGAATTCAAGGTTTATTCCTCATCAACTAAATTAATTTATGAGTTGGTTTATTTCAAAATTAAGTAATGGATGGTTTTTTAATGTTATGAATTTCATTATAGTTGCCCAATTGCTACTCCTGAATCATAACACCTTCATTTCTCTGTGAAAGACAGGGTTTGGGTGATGAGATAAAGTGGGAGTCCGGAACAGAAAATAGTGCTAATTGAGTTCATTATAGTTATCCTCGCCAGTTTTGAATTTCTTGAATGACTGTAAAAAATAATAATAAAAAAACTAAATAAAATCTACAGAAAACAAAATTATATACAATATGTACAGTGTCAATAGAATTCAACATTTATGGAGTTGGGGTGGTTGGATTACCTTCCCAGCTAGCTAAAATTTGAATGGTAGGGTCCTTACTTACCTCTTGGTAGAAATATTCTTTTGAGGGAGGTTGATGATAGAGTTGTAGCCGGTGTCCATTGACCTGAAATGGAGATCCAAACCCATCGATGGTGCTTAACGTGACTGTGCCATTATCATGGACTTCATTGATTTTGTATGGTCCTAGCCACCGTGTCTGTAATTTTCCCGGAAAATCTTGAAATCTGGAATCATAGAGGAGCGCCCAGTCACCTTTTTTAAATGATTTTTTTTTATATGCTTGTCGTGCCAGGTCGTTCTTTGTTGCTGAATAACAATCATGCACTCTACAATAGACATGCATGCTTCATCCAATTCGTTGAGTTGCTGAAGGCGCTGTTTATGTGATTTTGTAAGATCCAGTCCGATTTCCTGGGCCATCCTTAGAGTCTTGATTTCAAACTCGATTGGGAAGATGGGTTCTTTTCCATAGACTAAATGATAAGGAGAGTAGCTAGTGCTATTACGCCATGTTGTGCGGTAAGCCCATAAGGCATTTGGGAGCTCAGAAGCCCAATTCTGTTTGTTTGTTGAGACAGTCTTTGTTAGGATTGCCTCCAGGACTTTATTGGTGCTTTCCACTTGCCCATTTGCTTGTGGATGGTACGGAGAAGTAATTCTGTGATTGATATGATAATTATCCAGGGTGGTGGTGATTCTATGAGATGAATTGTGACCCCCCATCAGTAATTACCTCTCTTGGTAGTCCATAGTGTATGAATAATTTGAAAATAAATTTGATGACTACTTCTTCTGTTGCATTTGGTAAGGCTTCTGCCTCTACCCATTTATTCATGTAGTCCATTGCGACTGTAATATAGGCCTTTTGATTTGACTTTGGATTGAAGGGGCCAACGAAGTCTAGTTCCCATCTCTCAAATGGTTCCACAACTACTTGTGATTTCAAAGGCATTTCATAAGCTTGACTTGGTTTTCCCATCCGTTGAGAACTATCACAGGTTTGGACATATTTCTTCGCATCTCTGAATATTGAGGGCCAATAATAGCCCATCTGCAGAATTTTGTGTCTAGTCCTGTGATCTGCAAAATGCCCACCATAGGGATCATCATGTCTGGCCTTTAGTATGTCGTAGATTTTGTCATCTCGTACACATCTACGGATATGGAGATCAACTCATGTATGGAAAAGATATCCGCTAATCCAGGCGAATCGTGCACTATGCTGGACGATCAATTTTCTTTCCCTTGATGAAAGATGTGTCGGTAATCTTCTTGCTGCCAGGTAATTTTCCACGTCAGAGTACCAAGGTGGCTTTGTAGTAACGACAAACAGATGCTCATCTGGAAATCGATCTTCGACTATTAAGGAGTCGTCTATTTTGGGTATGCGGGATAGGAAGTCTACGATAAGGTTTCTCTCACGGGTCGATATTTGATGGTGATATCAAATTCCTACAATAATAACAACCATCGAGTGACCCGTCCATTAGTAATTGGTTTATTAGCCAGATATCTAATAGCAGAATGATCAGTATACAGAATGACCGGATAGCCTGTTATATAATGATGAAATTTATTGATGGCATGTATAACAGCTAAAAACTCTTTCTCTATTACTATATAATTAAGTTCAGCTGGATTAAGATTATTGCTAATAAAATAAATGGCATAGGGTTTCTTGTCCTCCTCCTGTCTGAGGACAACACCTATGGAAATATCTGATGCATCGGTGGAGATGTGAAATGATATTTTCCAATTTGCCCCCCTCAACACCGGTGCTGTCGAGATCAACTTCTTGAGTTCTGCAAATGCCACATCACACTTGTTAGACCAATGAAATTATACATTACCAGTCAAAGAATGTAAAGGTGCAACGGTTCTTGCAAAATTTTCCATAAATCTACGATAGTATCCTGAAGCGCAAAGGAAACTATGTACCTCAGTTTGTGTGTGTGGTGTAGGTAGATTAAGGATTACCTCTATTTTTCCTGGATCTACCCTAATTCCATATGCATAGATATAATTCCCTAGTACCACACCTTCTGTCATCATCATGTGAGGCTTTTTGTGGGTTAAACATAACCTGGTCGCAATGCACCGTTCTAGTATTTTCTCTAGGTTATTCTGTGCTTGATCGAAGTCGTCACCATAAGGAGTGAAATCATCCATATAGACTTCAAGTCCTTCTCTGATCAGATCGCTGAATATGCTCAGAATGGCCCTTTGAAAAGTGGCTGGAGCATTACAAAGTCCAAAGGGTAATACTCTGTATGCAAAAGTGCCCCAGGGGCATGTGAATGTAGTTTTATCTTGATCTTTTAGGGTAATATGAATCTGATTGTACCCACTAAAACCATCTAGGAAAGAAATGAATTTCTTTCCTGCCAAAGTATCCATGACCTGGTCAATGAAAGGAAAAGGGAAGTGGTCTTTTTGAGTGGCTTTGTTAAGTTCCCTGTAGTCAACACAAATGCGCCATTTCCCATTTTTCTTTGGGACGATCACTAATGGGGAAACCCACCAACTATCTGAGATGGGATATATAAAATCTACATCCAACAAATTTTGTAATTCTTCTTTAACAATATCCCTGAGGTGAGGATTCAATCTTCTCTGTGGCTGTCGGATAGGCTAGGAATCTTTTTCAACAAAAATGTGGTGTGTGCAGAGTTGCGGATCAATACCTTTCATATCAGAATATTCCCATGCAAAAGATTACTGGTATTTGGAGAGGACTTGAATTAGATTTTGCTGTTGTTGTTCATCTAAATTGGCATTGATGTTTAGAGACCTCCCTGGTGCAATCTCAACGGGTTTGCTGTTATGAATGACTGTAGTTGGAATTTTTTGTTCCATTAAATATTCCAGCAGGTCTCCTCGTGCTTCACAGTCTAGAACAGATTGGAGCATCTGGCAGGTCAGATTGCTCATGGTGGCTGGATTATTGATAAACCCACTGATTATGTCATCCTCTAGCTGATTTTTAAGTCTGAGGGCTTCTTCCTGCGTAAGAAGGGCTCGTAAATCCCTCTCTGGGTATTGCGGTGGTGGAAATTGTGGATATACGAAAGTTGGACTTGGTTTAGCAGGAGGATATAAAATGAGGTTCTTTGTGATACCCCCTCTAGTGATTTCCATATTACCTATTCGACATCCTATGTACGCATCTTCTGTTGCAAGCTATGGCTTGTCGAATATCAATGGATGCCTTTCAAGTCCACTTCTTGGGTTGATGATGAGGAAGTCCGTTGGATATTCCCAAGAGTCGACAGAGATGGCTATATCATGTAATGTGCCAACTGGTCGAACTACCGATCTATCTACCAAATGCAACATTATTGCAATGGGTTCGAAGGAGTTAAAACCCAGGGTATTGCAGGTTTCCATAGTCAGGATGTTGATAGCTGCTCCCAAATCAACTAGTGTATTGGGAAAAGAACAACCCTGGATCTGAACTGTCACTATGGGATTCCCCAGATCTTCATATTTAACCGATTCTTATCTACATAAAATTAGATCATACAAGGCTCCTACCATGCAGACTGTTGATGATGGATTTTTAATTTTTCTGACAGGCTTTCTCCCACATAGCTCCTTGATCATTTTTGCGTAGATTGGGATGTCCTGAAGAGCTTGCAAGAGTGGAATATTTATATATAAATTCTTGAGTTCCCCTACAATGTCAAAGTTGGGATATAAGGTTAGTTTTTCTATCATCAATCTTTCAGGGAATGGAGGGGAGGGCATTGCATCCTTATCAATATCTTGTGATTCAACTGTGTTTCCCCCCTGCTCAATTTCTTCTATTATTACCACAATGGAAGGTGTTATTGCTAGTTGTTTTTCACTCTCCTGCTCTTGAAAAACGCTATTTTCTTCAGTAGAGATTATTCATCCTGATCTCAACCATAGTTCACTGCACCCTATCGAGCTGGTCTCTCCTTCTCCATTCTCCATAATCTGGACGAGTTGAGCCAATCTGTTATTTGGATTTGGGTGAGGTTTGGATGGTAGTTGAGGGTGCAATTGGGATTGTGGGTTTTGGGGAAATTGGAGTGGTGCTTGTAATGTAGGCTGAGTTTAAGGGGCCATCCCCATGGGTTGGTTGTTTATCCCCACGAGGCGCTGCCAATTCTGATTCCAATTTGGGTTTTGGGTAGTCATGTTGGGCCATTGTGAAGGGTAGATGTTGTTATTTGAGTTTTTCCAGGATGAGGTAGGATATTGTGAGTTAGGCCAAGTGGAAGTTGCATTTCGCTGATTCTTCCAGGCAGGATTTGCAGCGGGTTGGTTTTTCCAAGTGGGATTTGTAGGTGGGTGTTTCTGGGGCTGCCAGCTCTCATTAGTAAACAACTGACCCTTCCATGTGATACCAGGAGCTTGCTGCTGATTATACTATCCAGGGAATAAAGAGGAAGGGTCCTGCAGTGTATTTGGAGGCCGATTCTGCAATTGACGATGCTGAGCCATCATATATACTGGCTCTGTTTCTTCTTCTGCTTCTCTAAAGACATCTTTCAGTTCAGGAAGTGATGGGAACTATTCCGTGTCGTGATCCTTGGCGCAAATAGCACAAACTCGGACTATGTCCAAAGGGAAATCCCTTGGACCATGTTTTCTTCTGCACCTGTGGAAAAATATGGCCAACGTTTGTTCTGCTTCTGTTTTTTTATGTTTGGCCTGCAACACATCCAATTGTGTAGTTAGAGTGCTCATAATATCTGTTTTTAAGTTTTCTAAGAGATTACCAACTTTAGCTCGCATAACACCCCCGCTGGTAATATTGCTATTTCTGGTGGTACGCTTCCCTGATCTGGTCCGTGAACTTCCTCTTGAGCACCTGATGCACAATAGGACAATGTCATCATAAGTTTCTTGATAAATGTCACCCTTCCCCATTAAATTCAACGTTTCTACCCATTCATCTTTCATACCTTTAATCAAAGTTGCCTTAAGTACTTCACCTGGTAACATGCCATAGGGTGATCTTTGTAAATTATATTGAAATCTCTCGACATATTCTTATAATGATTCATTTTATTTTGCAGTCATTTGAAAGATTTCATCTTTTAAGTCTCTGGTTCTATAATAATCCTCATATTTTTTCAAGAAGGCCTATTTCATCTCATCCCATGAGTTTATAGTTCCTCTCCCTAATCCCATGAACTAGAGTAGAGTTTCTCCTTTCAAAGTGGAGGGGAACAATTTTAATTTTTGGGGTTCAGAGGTGTAATCATACCCTCTACATAGAACATCAAATTTGAATAAGAATGCGTCTGGGTCTTCTAGGATTAATCCATGAAAGGTTGGCAGGTTTTGTAGGGGATTTGCCTTCATGTGGGCATTGGCGATTGGATCAACTATCGTATATTCCAAAGTGGAAGTCTGGGGACGTTGTGGATTTGGTTGTTCCATTTGATCGAAAATATGCTAGAAATCTTCAGGGATTTCTTGATCTGGATATTTTATTTGAATTGATTGGTTATCTGATCCTCTAGGGGATTTGATTGCACTCACTCTATCTAGGATTTCGGGTATGCTTTCTTCTTTCACATGAGATTCAAGATCGGGTGGTGGGTCTGTCTTAGCTATCCCACTGGTTTCTCCTTCTCCTTCCTCCAGATTACAAGAGTTTACCTCTTCTAAAGGGTTGAGGGGTGGAAGATCTGTGCTTTGAAAGCTTTGCTCAGTCCCTTCAGTTTTTCTATGAATCTCGGTGTGGGCTGTAGTTGGTGAAACTGCCACCTCAGGGATTCAGGTAGATCCTTTTCTAGGTCCAACCGAAGCTTGATATTTTTCTTTTTGGATGATGTCGTCTATGAAAGTGCTTCTTCCAGGGAGCACCGAGTCCTGGCCTTTGGTAATTTTTGGTGGGGGTTTTGGTTTTTCAAGATCTTTCTTCTTAGTCATACACACTTCACAGAACAAAAACAAAAATCAAGAAAGAAAAAAAAACCTATGCAACCTCTTAATGTGTCAGTTGGAGGTAGGCGCTGGTACAAGCATCTTACTTATTGCTTGCATAGGTTCTTACCTTCCGTCTTCAATACCTCATCCTCTAGAGGCACAATCTATGCTACCTTTGACATTCTTCCCCGACAACGATGCCAAATTGTTGGGCTCTAAAGATGTCTAAAAACAACCTTAGTTTAACATTAATTTATCAACCCGAGGATTCGTCTTTTATCTCAAAGAATATCAGTAAAGTCTATGAAGATAGCTTGTAGAGGCTAAAATCGTGTAGTGAAAGAAAATCTGAGTTTATCAACAATCAAGTTCCTCAAACATTCATTAAAGATTCTAGCAATTGAAATCTAAAGCTGTGCAATGGAAAGTAACTAATTAATCTATTGAATTCATTTTAAGAACAGTAATTGAATCTAGATAAGGACATGCATAAATGACTATTATTATGAATCATATTTCTGGAAAGAAAAAGGTGAATTACTCTATCTAAGGAAAGAAAAAGAGACTATAATCTAGTCGAAAAGAGACAACAATCATATTTCTATTGAAAGGAACAACAACTATATTCTAACGGAAAGAAACAACAAATGTAAACTAAGTAAAAGGAACAAAAAATGTAAACTAAGTGAAAGGAACAACAAATGTAAACTAAGTGAAGGGAACAACAAACGTGAACTTATGAGGAACTGTCATGCATCAAATCTCAGTAATAGGAATTGGAACATAAACGTGTGGATAGTCAAAAGCTGAACCATACATTCGAGTTTTAGTGATAAGTAAATGACAGAAAAATATAAACGAGCTAACCTGTTAGTGAGTTAGTGAAGTGTATCCAAGCATATGCATGATTAGAGAACGTCCAACTACCATGTCCAAGAGGTAAACCTGCAATGAACCTTAAGACGGTTCTAAATAAATCCAGAACATATGTTGGCAGTTTGGTTTTAATGACTGAAGTGGGGACACAAACATAAACCTATGATCTCATAATTATACATGATTACTGCAAGATAAATCTGAAAGTAACCTGTACATTTCGTTTTTCAATTAAAATTGAAAGATAAACCCTATCATTTTAACTGAAAATATGATCACAACATTTATATTTTGAGAAGAAAATTATGGATGGTATTTAATATAACAATCTTTCACATCATATATCATTTAATCTAAAGATATCAGATCTATATATGTAGAAGCATTAACAAAACATAAGTGAAAACATTAATAAACAAGAGGCTAAAGCCAAAATGCATGAATGCTGTTTCATTAGGTTCTGGAATTAATCGTCCATATTTTTCTCTCAACCAAGATGTCTTCTATTACAAAATACAGAGTATTTAAAGAGTTCAGGTAAGCTAAGCATCATATCTTCTAAGATAGGATCATATCTCAAAAGGATCTAAGAGTTACAAAAATAGAGGGTTTAGAAAGCCACTCAATATCAAACTGTATCTTCAAAATTATACAAGTTTTCTTTTGATTTAAAAAATAAGCCAAAAGAGGTGACTAATCAACTAAGTCCAACAATGCTCCATATTATGAGATCACCACAAGATACATCCTATCCTGAAAGAAAAAGAAATAAGAAAATTAGATGTTTATTTAACTAACATTTTCCAAATTTTATATGAAAATTGACTTGGCTACATAATCTCTCGATTCTGTAGCCAATCTTATTATTGACAACAGAAATCTAAATCACTCTATATTAATTAGAAAAAGAAGAATAAAATCACAAATAAGATAAAAACCAATATTACCATTCAACTGATAACCAAATTAGAATAACAAAATCTCAGAGTTGATCACAACCTCGACACTATCGACGTTTTTTATTATGATATTGCCAGTCCTTTTCAAGCGTTTTCCTTGCCTCTATGCATTGATCTTAAGCTCGTGGTTTTCAATTGTTAATGAGTGGTTTTGAACCATAAGAGCCTTGATATTTTCTTGAAGGACGAGAATGTCTGTGTAATACCGACCTATCCAATGTAAACACACTTCACAATTTGCAGCAAGGGAAAATGGTTGGGGAAGCACATGACTGTGTGTTAAAACACTACCACTATCCACTATTAGCCTTTGACTGAGTTTAATTCCTGGAAAATTCTTGTTGTGCTTCAGACACGGTGGCAAGTTATTCACATAATCGAAAGCTTGACTGAGATTTGGTTTAGAGTGATTTGGGTCTTCAACTGCAAGGAATTTTTCAATCTCAGAATCAGAGCTCTCATGGACCTCGATCGATTCAATCGAGCTCACATGAGTTTTTGATCTATTTCATAAGCTCCTCAAAATTAGTCTCCCAGCCCTTTTGTTATTAAACCATCGCATGTATCGATTTTTCTTTGACTGTTTGGAAGGGCTTCCACTGGTGGATTTGATGTTAAGGTTAGGGTCGACGACTTGTTCACACTCAGGAATCTTAACAAGCTTGGAGTTGACTTCCTATTGCACACAAACAGACTGATCGGGCGTAGCCCTTTCACAAGTATTTTCACACAAGAAAACTCGCCTGTCACTGGAGGGAAAAATAGGCTTCTCTAGCATAGGTTTATCAACCACCAGAGTCTCTATAGGGTTTACTGTAACAAATCCATTGTGAGTTATGAAAGCATCTCAATCGTCACCGAGTAGTTTCATATGATGGACTAATAGTAACTTAATCAACCCATGGTGAAATAAGATGGAATCCAATTTCTGCCTTTTATATCTCTTTGGCATTTTATACAAGCTCCTTAATAAGTAAAATGGCATGTTTAATTGGAAATTGATAAAATGCATGAGTAACCTTATGTGGTAAAGGAAGATGAGGCCTTAGCGGCCTTCAAAAGTAACAAATTACCTTAACACTGCCAATAAACCATGCCATCTATCCTTCAATAGAGAAAGTGGCATACCTTTGTCACAACATTGAATTTTTCGGGAGGTGACGAACAGACTCCATGGTACCTCATCCAAATTTGAATTTTTAAACCATTTTTGGCTAGTGAGGGGGAGGCCTGTTGCCTCACTCAAAAATTCCTCTGTGATTTCCAATTGAATATCGCCCACTTTGGATTTTCATCCGTCGAATGTAAGGCCGAACTCTTGGGCCACTTGTAAGTTATAACCCTGGAATTTCCTGAGAAACACAACCCAATCCTGACCTTTAAGGTCTTCACTTGCGTCATCACAGAGTAGAAAAGTTTGGTGGCAGTTCGACTCAACTCGGACGATGGGGGGCATAAGGGTTTGAACGGATGGAAATAGAGGGAGACCAGAGTTCACATTGGTTTAAGATGAAAGAGGTAGGAGGGATAAGTTTGAATGGATTCCATGAAAAGAAAATAAACAGAGAGCCCCTGCTATCAAAACAAACATACAAAGGTCTCGGCTATGGGGTTTAAGCACTCCTTGTCATGAATGATTTGAGTACATCCACTGCTCAAACTCTTCATGCGAAATGAGTGGCCTGTCAACTCTTTTTTTCCAGCCACCGCGATGTACATGACACTATCCCAATGCATTTAAATCCTATGATACGAAATGGGTACACTCGTATTGCAAAGGATAGGATATGGATACATTTTCATAAACCAAATATTAAACAAAAAATTGGTATATTTTTTTAAAGAGATAAGCATACCATCAAATAGAAACTCATCATAGGTGTTTAATTGGTATATGATAAGCTCATTTAAAATGAAAAAGATTAAGCCCATTGACTCCTTGAGACCAAGCCTTAGATAAAAATAAAAATGCAACTTGAGTTTCAATTGGCTTGATTCATGCTTACAGTCATGAATCAAGCATGAAAACATGAAATAAAAATGAAATGAAGAATCAGAACATCCTTTTTACAACTGACTAGTCACCTTCAAATAGAAATATTTACAAGATGAGGCATAGGCAGCTACATGAATTGTCATTTGTCACTTTAAAAGCACAAAAAAAAATGTACATGAATTGTCATTTGTCTTTTTCTTGTGCTCTTACTTCCTCTAGTTTCAACAAAGCATTAATTTGACTTTCAAGAGGAGGACAATCCTCTTCCTGAACTTTCTATGATAATTGCAGAGAGGGAAGCAAAACATGAGGAGGGAGAATTGCTTCTCTTCTGTAGATGAGAAAGAAAGGAGAATTACCAACAAAGGTTTTCAGAGTCACCCTATCAGCCCAGAGTGCATTAAAAAGTACATTGTGCCAATTCTTGTGGTTTTCATAAACTGTCCTCTTGTTGATCTTGATTAGGCTTTTGTTTGTCGATTCTGCTAAGCTGTTTCCTTGGGGGTTTCCATTTCAGTTTGATCCATTTTTCTAAAGCAAAAACAATCATATCGAGGGATGAAAAGTAGGAAGCATTATCGAAGAAAAACACTCAGGAATACCGAATCTAGTAATGATGTTTGAGTTAAGGAAAGATATTACCTGATTAGTGTTTACAATTATAGTGGTGCAGCCTTGGACCATCTAGTAAAATAATCCGTTGTTGTAATGATGTATTTATGCCACTGTGAGGAAGTGGGGTTAATCGTCCCTATTATGTCATGACCCCACTTCTGAAAAGGTGAATCTACCAAAACAGGTTGCAAATGGAATGCTGCCTTTTGTACTCATCCAACAACCTTTTGGCAGATTATGCATTTACAACATAATGCACGAACATCTTTGAACAACATGGGCCAATAGTACCCATCTCTTAATACTTTGTGAGTAGTGGCATCTCCACCGAAGTGCCCACCAGCTTCACCTACATGCAGTTCAGATAATACTTTCTCTGCTTCATCTCTTTCCAAACAACGCATGAGGACATTATCAAATTTTTTATGGAATAATACGCCATTTACCATCTGGAAAGGTGCATATTTTAGTCTTAATGCTCTTCTCTTTTTTGGATTGAGATGGTGAGGAGTAGAATCGTGTGTTAGATAAAAATTAATATCATCAAACCAAGAATTAGCAACAACTTGTGTACAACGGATCTGATTTTGACTACGCTGATTTACAGTTAAGACATTAATCTGACTCTGTTTCTCTTCCACTGAATCAAACACTAGTTTACCTAGACCTTTACCTCTGACAATTTGTGCAGGGGTAACTTCGAGGTCATACTCTTGTAACGATGTCATCCAATTTTCTCATTTTTCACCCAATTCCTTTTGTACTAACAAGTTTCTGACAGCAGGATAAGGCACAATGACTTTAGTTTTGGATTTCAACAAATATGATAAAAAATGTTTCACTGCTTTGAAAATTGCATAATCTTGTTGATCTACAACCGGGTAGTTAAGCTCATCTCCTTTGAAGGATGAGCTCATAAAGGCAATGGGGATTTCATTTATTTCAGCATTCTTTTGGTTCAACACAGTGGCATAAGATTGGTTTGAGGCGAAAGTATAAATAGTGAAATCTTGTGAGAAATCAGGACTCATCAAGGAAGGGGCCTCCACTATGGATTTTTTGATGGAATCAAAAGCTTGATTTTCCTGTGGTCCTTAATGATACTGAACATCCTTTTTAATTGATTTTTTCAATGGCCTTACCATTTCTGAGAAACTTGGGACAAACCTTCTGACAAAGTTGATCTGGCCTAAAAAAGATTGCATAGATATTTTGGGGGAGGGGGGAGGAAGTTTGGCAATGGATTGAGTTCTTTCGGGATCGATGATCATCCCATCAAGGGATACTATGAATCTGAGAAGTTTTCCTTGTTCCATTACAAAGATAGAATTCTTAGGGTTGAGAGATATGCCATACTTGCGACATCGTTCTAGGACAGACCTAAGGTGAGACAAGTGATCTTTCTTGTTTTTGGAGAAAACAATAACGTCATCAAGATAGACCACTACGGATTGGTTTATGAGACCACAAAAAGAAATATCCATTTCTCTTTGAAAAGTGGCCCCGACATTTATAATCCCAAAAGGCATTTTCCTGTAGGTGTAAGTACCCCATGGGGTACGAAAAGTGGTTTTTAATTGGTCTGGGGGAGACATGAGGACCTGGTTGTATCCCAAAAAACCGTCTAGCAGTGATAGTCTTTCGGAGCCAGATACCTGCTAAAGAATTTTTTCCATTGGAGGAACAAGATAATTGCTTTGTCAGATGCTCGATTGAAGTTACGAAAATCGACACAGAGTCAAATTTCGCCACTTTTCTTCCTTACAGGATCCAGATTAGACACCCATTGTGTGTGTCTTACTGGGAAGATTATATTTGCATTCAATAATTTATTTAGTTCTTTCTTGAATGTTGGTTCCAACTTAGGGTGCATCTTTCTCATCTTTTGCTGAAAAGGTTGAGTCTGGGGTTTCATAGGGATGATATGTTGTATTATATTAGGGTCTAAAGATTTCAAATCATCGTATGTCCAATTAAAGACATCCTTGAATTCCCTAAACAATTTTATAAAAGTGGACTTCTCTTGCTCGGAGCATCCCATTCCCAGATTGATGTATTGTGGATTATCTTTAGTCCCTAGATTTACTTTCTCATGAGTCAAGGAAGAATTGTTTGTTTTACAATTTTCTTATTTTCTGAATTTATCATGCAAATCATAAAACTTCTCTAGTCTTACCACGGATTTAGGAATAGAGTTTAGAAAATCATATGTTTATTCGAGATACCTTGGTTCTGATATTATCGTGAAATTGCGAAGGTTTTCATCGTGAGTACCTTCATCGATAATTGCAGCTTGGAAGGTATCCTCCATTTGCAAGAAGCTGATGATCTGTTGATCATCATCAAACACTCTCCAATTAATGACGTTGTCTGGAATGGATAGTATGAACAGTAACTCAATCAAAAATACATTAAGAGAAAGACCTTCTGTGGGAAAAAGTTTAGAAGCGACGTTAGCCAATAAATCAGCCTCAAAATTGATTAATCTAGGAATGGAATTGATGTTAAATGCGGAAAATTTGTGCATTAGATTCCATACCTCAGTTTGGTAAATTTTCAGGTTTGGTGATAGGAAATGTATGGAATTTCTTACCTTCCTGACCATAATTTCCAAATCACCGAATACCATTAAGTTCTTTACGTTCATATCTACAACGTTCCCGAGTCCTTGCAAAAGTGCCTTGTATTCGGCGGTGTTGTTTGTACATCCAAACTCTAGTCGACAAATGATAATTTTTTTATTACCTGCCAGGTCGATGAGTACACATCCTGCACCAGCTCCTTCTTTGGATTTGGATCCATCGAAGTAAAGTGACCATATGTGAGCTTCGTTGGCAGTGTTTGGCACATTCGGTAAAGCTGTTGTCTGGGTACATGTCATGAGTTCCGACCGTTGTTTCAGATCGGTGATGGGGGAGGTTTCAACCATGAAATTACCTAAGAAGGTGTTCATTCCCTGCATTTCAAGTGAATTAGTGGAAGCAGTAAATGGTTCATTAGCATCATTCAAATATGTGATGGTGTGCTTGAGGTAACATTCACGGTTAATCCTAATTTTGTTTGGTTTTCCATTTTCTGGTAGCCATAAATGAGACCAATCTGTTGCAAAGTACCCATGCAGTTGCTCGGACCAATCCCTACTAAAAAATAAACCATAGACCTCAGGGATGTCAATAAATGATGTTAATAATCTGCTGAACCTTAGGATTAGAAGATAGCCTAACGAGCACATTCTTTAGTTCACCAATTACCATAACATTCGTCTGATTGAGATGAATGATTTTAAGACTAGAAGGTTGAACTTTAACATTGACTTTTTTGCAAATAGACAAGGGCATCACATTTGATGATGCGTCAGAATCTACCATGCAATTATGTACATTTCTATTGAAAATTTCAAAAGTTAATAAGAAATGTGGGACATTTTTGCGAGTATTAACAGTAGAATTCTGCTGATTTTTAGCCGCTGTCCCTAAACTTACTTTATCTACATTTGATACATTTTTTTCACTAAGATCCCTTTTATCTGGGGGTTCATGTGTTGTTTTAGCAGGGACCTTTTGAGCTGTTTTAGAACTGATTTATGCAATTTTCTTGCTGTTCAGATTGCTATTTTTACTATTTTCTGCAATGTTCTGAAGCATTTTCTACAGAAGAAGAGGGAATTTCAAAGTTCGTAAACATAAATATTAGCTCTAAGTTTCTTTAGGTCTTCAATCAAATCATCCTCTAAGCTTGGGGCTGCTAAATTCTGTTTTGTTTCACCTTGTTTAAATTGTTTCAGAGGCACATTAGTACTTATTTCGGAAGAGGATTTACTCTGAGTTTTGCTTGTGGTGTTGTAAGGATGGTCAGTTTAAAAATTGGCTTGAAAAATACTGTCAGAAAAATGTCCAAAGATATTGGGAGATGACTCCTCTTCTTCAGCTATTTCTTCTTCAACCATGTCTTCAGAATTCTCAAGGGGAACTAAGTTATCATGTGCTTCAAGGATAGTCTGCAGAGCGTATTGCAAGCTTTCAAAATTCAGACCCTCAGGGGTCAAATTCGGTCGGTTGGGGGGAAAAGGTTTTCTGAAAGGAGGTTTGTAACTTCCTTTTCTCGAATATGCTTCTTCAACCGATCTCCTCAAGTCTACGACTTGATTTGATAATTTTTGGATGAATTTTTGTAAACTTTCTAAGTCTGAGGTTTCTGATTGGGTTTTGGTTTGGGGAGGCCTAGGAAGAATTTCTATTTTCTTCTTAGAAGATGGGGTTATTTCTGCCTCATTACTAAGATTATCTTTCAAGCTCAAAATATCTTTTTTGATTTGGCTCACCTCCTCGAAGGATTCCATTAATGTTGACTTCTTAGACCTTTTAACCCAAATTGCTATATTATTGTTTAGAGCTTTAGTGTAATATGCCACAATAAGGTTTTCTGCGGGCATTGAATTAGTGGGGATTTGGTTTTTTAACGTGAGGAACCTTTGGTTAAAATCTTTTACTTTCTCCTTAGAGTTCATCTTTAAGCTCGAAAGTTCCATGAGTAAGACTTCCAAAGAATTATCATCTCCTAACTTCTCTAGGAAACAAGTCTCAAATATGTCCCAAGATACAATGGTGTGAGGTTGTTGGACGAAATACCATGTAGAGGCATTGCCCTCAAATGTGTAAGGAAAAATTCTACATACTGCATATTCATGTTCTACACTTCGTAGTCTAATGGCTAGCATGAATTTATTTATGTGATCCTTGGCGATTTGTTTAGAATCTGGATCAAACTTAGGTAACCATTTCTCCGGGTGTTTTGGTAAAGGGTACTGGGGTCTAGGTACAACCACAACATCTTGATCGAGCCAAGGTTTTGGTTTTCCATGGGTGTAGGTGGTGTCGAAGGTTTATATGGTTCAGATGAAGAACTGCCTTCATCATATGACCCTCCTCCTGAAGAGTAAGGAGATGGATGAGGTGGGGAAGGTGGAATACCAGATCCTCCGGCTCTAAGAGTAGGGGTATCGTCAGGATTTATGGTATTATCTCCTAAAGGATCTAAACGTAGACCAGTGCCTTCAAGTTGCTCTCGGATATGCAGGAAATCTAAAATTTCATTGAGAGGCCTACTAGGTTGTCTGATATAGGCCAAAGCATCATGTGTCCTTAAGAGTGACTAACGAACGATTTCTTGTACGTCGGCCCCTTGAGGATTTGGTGTTACTGGCTCAACGGGAATTTCAAGATTTTCGTTCGAGGTAGTTGTTTTTTCGGAAGTAACATTGTTTTCTGAGAGACTACGTGTTACTACGAGGGAGCGAGTGTGTGGGGGTGGAGTTTTGTGACCTCCACGCGCCATCAATTGTATTCAGTCCCTCCTTCTAGCACCATTTGTTGGTGGGTGAAAATGACCGTCTGTCAACTGGAAGAACGAGTCTGGTTCGGGGTTGTCTAAATAGCCTAAGCCTTTTGGTGTAACTTGTTCCGATGGGTTTAATGGCTCCATTAGCCAATCTAAAAGTCCTAAAAGAATAAAATACAAGAAATGAAATAAATAACTAATTACTAATCACTATAGATATATGTACATATGTATAATGTAACTGTTGTAGATATATTTAAGAAAAAGATATACGAATCTTAATTTTGTAAATGATTTACAAACTTTAAGTTTTAATCGAAACTTATGAAAATCAATGTGGAAAATGATTACTTCTGGGAAGCAGATAAAGAAAGCACATAAAAATATTTTTTGTTTTTCCTTTATAAATCTAAACTAATATGGAAAAAATACTATGGAACATAAATGTGTGGATTGTCAAAAGATGAACCATACATTCAAGTTTAAGTGATAAGTAAATGACAGAAAAATATAAATGAGCTAACTTGTTAGTGAGTTAGTGATGTGTATCCAAGCATCTGCATGATTAGAGAATGTCCAACTACCACGTCCAAGAGGGAAACCTGCAATGAACCTTAAGACTGTTCTAAATAAATCCAAAACATATGTTGGCAGTTTGGGTTTTAATGACTGAAGCGGAGACACAAACATAAACCTATGATCTCATAATTATACATGATTACTACAAGATAAATCTAAAAGTAACATATACATTTCATTTTTCAATTAAAATTGAAAGATAAACCCTATCATTTTAATTGAAAATATGATCACAACATTTATATTTTGAGAAGCAAATTATGGATGGTATTTAATATAACAATCCTGCACATGATAGATCATTTAATCTAAATATATCAGATCTATATATGTAGCAGCATTAACAAAACATAAATGACAACATTAATAAACAAGAGGCTAAAGCCAAAATGCATGAATGCTATTTCATTAGGTTCTGGAATTAATCGTCCATCTTTTTCTCTCAGTCAAGATGTCTTCTATTACAAAATACAGAGTATTTAAAGAGTTCAGGTAAGCTAAGCATCCTATATTCTAAGATAGGATCATATCTCAAAAGGATCTAAAAGTTACAAAAATAGAGGGTCTAAAAATCCACTCAATATCAAAATGTATCTTCAAAATTATACAAGTTTTGTTTTGATTTACAGAATAAGCCAAAGGAGGTGACTAATCAACTAAGTCCGACAATTCTCCATATTATGAAATCACCACAAGATACATCCTATCCTAAAAGAAAACAAAATAAGAAAATTAGATGTTTATTTAACTATCATTTTCCAAATTTTATATGAAAATTGACTTGGCTACAGAATCTCTCGATTCTATAGCTAGTCTTATTATTGACAACATAAATCTAAATAACTCTATATTAATTATAAAAATGACAATAAAAGTACAAATAAGATAAAAACCAATCTTACCATTCAACTGATAACCAAATTTGAATCACAAAATCTCAGATTTGATCACAGTCTCGACACTATCGACGTTTTTTATTATGATATTGCCAGTCCTTTTCAAGCGTTTTCCTTTTCTTGGTGCATTGATCTTGAGCTCGCGGTTTTCAATTTTTAATGAGAGGTTTTGAGCCATAAGAGCCTTGATCTTTTCTCGAAGGATGGGAATGTCTGTGTAATACAGACCTATCCAATGTAAACACACTTCACAATTTGCAGCAGGGGAAAATGGTTGAGGAAGCACATGACTGTGTGTTAAAACACTACCACTATCCACTGTTGGCCTTTGACAAAGTTTAATTCTTGGAAAATCCTTGTTGTGCTTCAGACACAGTGGCAAGTTATTCACATAATCAAAAGCTTGACTAAGATCCGGTTTAGAGTGATTTGGGTCTTCAACTGCAAGGAATTTTTCAATCTCAAAATCAAAGCTCTCATGGACCTTGATCGATTCGATCGAGCTCACATGAGCTTTTGATCTATTTTGTAGTCTCCTTGAAATTAGTCTCCCAACCCTTTTGTTATTAAACCTTCGCATGTCTCAATTTTTCTTTGACTGTTTGGAAGGGCTTCCACTAGTGGATTTGATGTTAAGGTTAGGGTCGATGACTTGTTCACACTCAGGAATATTAACAAGCTTGGAGTTGACATCCTATTGCTCACACACAGATTGATCGGGTGTAGCCCTTTCACAAGGGTTTTCACACAAGAAAACTGGCCTATCACTGGAGGGACAAAGAGGTTTCTCTAGCATAGGTTTATCAACCACTAGAGTCTCTACAGGGTTTACTATAACAAAGCCATTGCGAGTTACGAAATCATTCCAATCGTCACTGAGTAGTTTCAGATGATGGACTAACAATAACTTAATCAACCCATGGTGAAATAAGATGGAATCCAATTTCTGTCTTTTATATCTCTTTGACATTTTATACAAGCTCCTTAATAAGTAAAATAGCATGTTTAATTTTAAACTGATAAAATACATGAGTAACCTTATGTGGTAAAGGAAGATGAGGCCATAGCGGCCTTCACAAGTAACAAATTTCTTTAACACTGCCAATATACCATGCCATCTATCCTTCAACAGAAAGAGTGGCATATCTTTGTCACAACATTGAATTTTTTAGGAGGTGACGAATTGACTCCATGGTACCTCTTCCATATTTGAATTTTTAAACCATTTTTGGCCGGTGAAGGGGAGGCTTGTTGCCTCACTCATAAATTCCTTTGTGATTTCCAATTGAATATCGCCCACTTTGGCTCTGCATCCATCGAATGTAAGGGAGAACTCTTGGGCCACTTGTAAGTTATAACCATGGAATTTTCTGAGAAACACAACCCAACCTTGACTTTTAAGGTCTTCACTCACGTCATCACACAGTAGCAAAGTTTTGGAGCCATTTGGATCAACTCGGACGACGGGGGCCATAATGGTTTGAATGGATGGAAACAGAGGGCAACCAAAGTTCACTGTGGTTTTAGATGATAGAGGTAGGAGGGATAATTCTGAATGGATTCCATGAAAAGAAAATAAGAAGAGAGCCCATGCTATCAAAACAAACATACAGAGGTCTCGACTATGGGGTTTAAGCGCTCCTTGTCATGAATGATTTGAGTACATCCATTGCTCAGACTCTTAACTCAAAATGAATGGCCTGTCAACTCTTTGTTTCTAACCAACGTGATGTACATGACACTATCCCAATGCATTTAAATCCTATGATACGAAATGGGTACACTCGTATTGCAAAGGCTAGTATATGGATACGTTTTCATAAACCAAATATTAAACAAAAAATTGGTATATGTTTTAAAAGAGATAAGCATACCATCAAATAGCAACTCATCATAGGTGTTTCATTGGTATATGATAATCTCATTTAAAATGAAAAAGATTAAGCCCATTGACTCCTTGAGACCAAGACTTAGATAAAAATCAAAATGCAACTTGAGTTCCACTTGGCTTGATTCATGCTTACGGTCATGAATCAAGCATGAAAAAGAGAAATAAAAATGAAATGAAGAATCAAAACATCCCTTTTACAACTGAATAATCACCTTCAAATAGAAATATTTACAAGATGAGGCATAGGAAGCTACAGGAATTGTCATTTGTCACTTTCAAAGCACAAAAACGAATGTAGGGATGCCAACAAGGATGTGGGAAAAATTCTCCATCATTTCGTCCCTATGTCGCGTGAGAGCTTGCTCAAGCAACAGATTAATACAATATTATTCTCCATAGTTTTTATTTTCTTCCACCATGGAGGGTTTCTTGGGCATATGAGAGTGATTGTCCTTAAGAGAGACAAGCTCGAGATCCAACTTGCTATACTCGGACCTCATTGGGGACTTGCACTGAAAAAATAATCAAGAACAACTTGCTCTGATACCATTGATCCGAATTATTTTTGGCACGAAATGAGATTGGAGATATAATAAATAAATGTACAGAGATATATAAGATATCCAATAATATAACAAAGATATATAACCATAAACACAGAGATACAATAATACACAATTTCTATCAATGAGCGAAATGTACAAAACTGTAGAAATATAGAGTGAAAGACTCGCTAGAATGGTGGAAGATTATATTTGAGAAGAGATGTATATGATACACTCATTAGAAAGAATATTATTGTTACAATGAGGCTCCAAAGGAATTTTGAACACAAAAAATCCAAAACCCAAACCCCGAAAGATGAAAAGCCAATAGGTTTTTGGACCTCGTTTTGGGTAGTTTGGTGTATGAACTTCTCGAGGGCGTAACTTTGGCATACAGTCTCTGTTTGGAGCCCATGATAGATATTTTGAGAGATATCAATGAGGAGATTCATTTTGGGAGCTCAATAAGAGACTTTGACCATCATTAAGGTGCCTGATCGTGAAAAGACGTAGTTTAGGCCCTCAAAATGGCCCTAGAAGTTTAGGACTGCTAAAAATAGTAAATTTCCAACAAACATTTTTGAGACTATTGGAATAGATGGGTGGCCACCGATATCCACATGGATCAATCAATAATTCATCAAATGATGGTTTTTATGAGCTGTATTAGTAATAAACATTTTCAAGTACGAGACCTAGTGCTAAAATGGGACAAAGCCAAAGAGCCTAAAGGAAAACATTCAAAATTTCAACAGATGTGGCTTAGTCCATTTCAAATTGAGAAAATAATTGGATCTAGGACTTTCAAGCTTAGAACTATGGAAGGGGAGATTGAAGATATTCTGATCAATGGGAAAATCCTAAAACATTGCTTCTCCTGATCACTGTTGGTGATTTAGTCTTGTACATAATAGTTGTCTTTTCATGTTTTTTTCTTTTCAAAGTTTTATCTTGCTCTTAGAATGCATTTGTATAGTTATTTATTTTTATTTTTATTTTCTTTGAATTAATTTGTTTGATTTTGATATTTAACCAACCATTTTTATTCTGTGTATATGCTGAAAAAGAAAATGGTTTACCACTTGAAATATCATAGAAAATTTCCTTTATCAAATTGTCCTAATCACACTTGGAGCCAGGGAATGTACTCTATCTAATTTTATAGAATAATTTGACATTAGGGGATCGAGGATGAAAAATGGAAACTTCATATGGAAAAATATCATAAGTCTACATAAACTCTTAAATTATGAATTTGGAAAAAGTATCAACAAATTTGGATGAAAATGTGGTATATTCCTTTCCATGGTGGTACTCATATGAAAGCTTCAGGAATTACATGCAAACAAAAGAAAAAAAAAACTATCCTATAGGTATTGTTTGGGTATTATTTGGAAGCTCCATTCACTATACGTTAAAATGTTGATTTTTCTTTTCCTTTAGATGATAGACACATGAGTACAAGAAGTATTGACAGTGCCAACATATCTATGAAACTCAAAGTGCCATCCCATTCATTTAAGGGGCTTCTGTATCTGCTTCTCCATCCATAATAAAGTGAAAAAAAAAAATTATCAAAAGGGAAAGAGTTTTCCCCTGGACTAGGCATGACCCCAAAGGGATTTCCCCCAGGGGTAGGCATAGACCCTAAAGGAACAAGATTATTAAAGCTAGTCCCAGAGAAGAACCCCCTAAGATTATATGTATGGAAAAAAGGCTATCCACCCCATTGTGAAAAGTTTCCCCTAGGAAAAGGTATTCTAACTCATGGGAAATTAAATCCTCTAGACACATTAGTGCCCCAATATTGACTAGGGACAGTCCCAAAACCACTAGGAGCATTCCACCCAAATGGAGAACCAACACTTGACAGTGTCAAGATGCTCATAGGACTGGTGGAGGTGGAAGGAATTCCACCCCCCATGATGAAATCAAGGCTCATCCTCCAAATAGAAGGAGATACATGCATGTGAATTATAACTGATGATATGAGTGTGGAATGCTAGGTATATTGGTGGATTGAAAATAATACACGACTAGTATCCCCAAAATATAGAGACATGTAGAAACAAGCATAGATGGTGTAGGTCCAATGGTGCTCAAGGATGGCAGAGTGGACATCACTGGGATTCCCCCAATCCCTCTTATAGATGGGATTGATGGCTCAGCTACACTTGACAAAAAAATCAGGCCCGCCATGGTTTGAGGGTCACTAAACAAAGAAAAGGGTTCACTAAAAATTTCCCTTACTTGGACAAGTACGGGTGCATCTAGATTAGTCAAAGGAGGGTTAAAGTTGGGTGGAGGATGTTCATCGATCACTTTCACTTCAACAAGCCTAGTCTCCTTGAACCAAATATGGGACTCTTCAAATTCACAGTCACCTATATCATGCCATTTGAGAGGTGGTTATA
>SNQJ01S0045478.1:67760-85500 GCA_010110895.2 Picea sitchensis
TTTTCATGGTTGATAAGAAGTAAATATGGATGAACTCCAAAGTGGTCCCCTTATGGTGAAAGCCCTCACGGGAAGACGCTTTGTGGAGTAAGAGAACCCATGCTTAATTGTGGAATAATGAGATGAAGAAAAGTGAATTTGTCGGGGAAAATATCCTAGATGGATAGTTCTTGTCATGTCATTTCCGGTGGTATGTGGAATGTCACATAATTCCTCACGGTTAGAGAGTTATGGCCATGAGAAGTTGGAGACACCAGGTTTGGGTAATGGACCCAAATTTGTTTGATGGGTAACGGTATGATTTATGATATATTTTCAGATAATACTATTCTATATGGATAGTACATGTAATGCCATTTTTAGTGGTATATAGAATGTCACATAACTCCTCACGGTTTGAGAGTTATGGCCTTACCAAGTTGGAGGACCCTCATATGTGATCTAGAAGCCCCAAAAGGTCAAAGTAATCAAAGTGGTTTAAGATATTTTAAAAGGTAAATAATAGTTATGAGTGTATTATAATTCAAAGTGAATACAAAATAAATTATTTCAATAATAATTTTAATGGAGAAATTAGAAGTGGACCCAACCCTAAAATAAGGAAAGTGGGGCCAAGTGACCTAGAAGATGAGGCAAGGCTCTCTCATTTGAATCACACTTGAGCATATTGAATATATATAGGTGTCTAAGGTTTAAAAATGATATCTAAGCCTAAATTCTAAGGAAAGTGAAGAAAAGAAGGCTGAAATGCAAGGAAGGATAAATTCTTTTGATGGTGCTTGCTAAGGTGTGTTATTTTCTGGTCATATCACCATTTTTGCTATAACTTTTTTTCTATAATGATTCAGATCCTAAAATTTCTATGCAAGTGAGAAAACATATCCAAGTATCTATGGTTAAAACTTCATCTTGTGGGTCGTTGTATTTTGGGAGTTACACTCTCTGAAAAATAGGGTTTGTGGCCAGTCCTGAAACTATTCAAAATCAGGTGTTTCGGGTAAAAACGTCATAACTTCTTCATAACAGATCCCGATTCAGTGAGACAAAAAAATTTGGTTAGGGTACAGTCTTTAGTATTCTTTGTAATAGTTTCAAATCAGTTCATCGAATATTGTGTGTGGGGCACGCTCTACAAGGTCGCTCTCTAGAATAAGCTAGAATTCAACAAGGTTTGTCATTTTTGCTATAACTCCTTTTTTGAGAGGTTCCAAGTAGTTCCACTTGAAGGAATTGCATAAAACACATTGAAGAACATTGTGTATCATTTTCAGAGCTTTATACATTACAAGTTCAAATTTATGATTACTTCAATTTAGGGTTGTTGACCAATCCAAAACTAAGCATGTGAGACTAAAGAAAAGTTTGATGAAAATGCTAGTATATTGTTTTTAAAGTTAAGGAAGGTTTGCAGGAATGTGAACATATACACCAGGTCTATTACAGAGCTACAAAGCATATTTGGATGACAAAATTGATGAGGGCTTTTGGTTGTGGCACATGTTGAGTACATGGTTGAGACAAGTAGTTGATGAGTTGACACATACATGGAGACAAGTAGTTGATGAGTTGACACATACATGAAGTGTATAGTTGATTGTTGGTAAATATTGATGATTCATAGTTTATGAGTAGTTGATACATGATTGGAAAATACTTTGGTACATGGTTGTATGCACTTGGTTATGGTAATGTGCTGGTGTACGATTGATGCACTTGTTTATGGCTGTGTTATTACAAAAGTTGGTGCATGGTTGATGCAATTGTTTATGGTACGTGCTGATTATGTGTTGGTTAATGGTTGATGAATTTGTTTATGGTATAGGCTGGATTACGCTTGATTAGCTGTGTTGGAGGGGTACTGTTTGATGCATGGTTAAATTTTATTGTTATAGGTTTATAGCTGTATATCTCATAGTGATATTTTGACATTGGTTCCATCATTCTGTTTCTACTTTAGGGTGGCAGGATCGGGCAAGGACAGTGGGTTGTAGCCACCCATGATTGTAGCCTGAAACATTGGGGTCAGCCTCCTTCTAGTTGTTGTAGCCGAGATTTGGGAGTTGAGGCCACCTCACAGTTGTAACCGAAACTAGGAGGTTGAGCCCTCCTTCCACTTGTACTGAAAACAAAGGAAGTTGGTGCTTCCAATGAATGTAATTCTTCAAGACATATAAGAAAAAAGCATTCTGTGGTTTTCTCCTGATTTGGGTTTCCACGTAAAACACTGGTGTATTGTGCATGTGTGTGGTTGTTTATTTATTACTGCTCATTATTGGATAATAATTCTACATTGATATAACATTTGAAGAAAAAAGATTATAATTACGTTATTATTGATTCACACCCCCTCTCAGTAATCCAACAGCGTACACATTCTCTGCCTACAAAATCGAGCATCTAGACTCGGTGCTTGTATATAGACTTGTAACTGCTATGTGGCTTAGAAAGAGAATTAGACATGTGTATGTCTATTTATTTGTTTTGACAAGTGGACTGGAATTTAGCTTTGGTATAAGTAAATGCTTGACAAACTTAAGATTATCTTAAAACACGCAAGGCTTGTCTTGAGCCCACGCTTATGACCTAATCTTAATGTTGACTTATGATCTTTGTCTTATGTATTAGGTAAGTAGTGTGATGACTTAGGAAGTGGCCTCGACTCTAGACTTTGGTCCATACACTAGTTTCGATAATAGGATCAGACTTAGGATAGTGTATAACATAATCCTAGGGTTAACTCACTTAAAGGACACATCACTTTTTCTTTAGGGAATTTTATCAAAGTAATAAAGACATAAAAGCAATGGAATGACATTTTGTTTGTATCTTGTATTGTAGGTCCAAAGGCATAAAAACAAAGGATTTTTTAGCAAAGTAATCAAGCAAGAGCTTGATGAACACTATGGAGATTAAGATACTAGCAAAGAGACTAAAGAAAACGATAAATTATTTTGAATAGTGATGGAAATACTCATCAAAATACCAGTGCATTTTTTATCGCTAACAACAGGAACATGATCTAATCTGCCAAAAGGGCTTACAGCTTGTTGATTATCCATTATAATCCTGATAGGAGAATCGATCAACTTCAGTTTTCCCATCAGTGCCCAGGTTTGCTTCATCATGACATTGACCTCCGGCCCTAAGTCAAGGACCACATAGTCTATCTCATACTCTCCTATTTGAGCATTCAAATGTAATTCCTTATTTGTCCTTCTCTTCTTACCAATTTGGTGTACTTACATGCTTAGTAAGGGGTCTATCTTTCCTAGCTCATATTGTTTGATTAGATTTTGTAATTCTTGTATAGTAATTTCATCCTGAATCAACTTAATACAAGTATATAGAAATTTCATGAACTTTATTACCTCTTTTCCTTCTTTCGGTGAAGCAGAATGATCATTCCATATTCTCTCACTTCTGGTCTTATCTTTGATGAGGAACCTTGGTATCCTCTGAATTCATTTCTTTCTTCCTCAAATGTATGTCTTTCTTTCTTCGCATCAAACATTTGTGTCTTCTCTGTAGATTTCCTGATTCTTGAGTCTTCTGTAATCTTCCCTTGGGTCATCCTATCATATCTTATAACAATGCCTCCTCTGGTTATAAAAGTGACTCTAGGGTCTTCTCTGTGAGGTTCAACATATATATGTTTCACTTGCGGGTTCTCCTGAGGTCCTCGTCTTTCTTGAAGCTTAGCTAGCAACATAGGAAAATATTCTATAACAAGGTCAAACGAGCTACAGTAATTGCAAGTATTATAAGGGTTCTGGCAATCCATTGCGAGGTGTCCTAGTTGTGCACAGTTATAACAGATGATCTGTCCTCAGCCTCGATCCATTCACCCTCCTCGTCCTCTTCCTATGAATCCACCGCGAGGATTGAAGTTTCCTCTCCCAGGAGAGTTATACTGCATAGTGTTTCCTTCTTGTTGTACTTCACCTTGAATCTTATATATGTCTCTCAACCTTTCATGCATGATATCATAAGCCCTACAATCCCTATCATCATGTCCTACATACTTACAGAATGTGCAGTACAAATTTGTAGGCGTTTGAACATACTTTTGCATGTAGTAGCACTCACCAGGGCGATGTCTATTTCTGCATACTTCGCACCAAGGTAAGGTGACTTTCTTCAAGGGGCTCAGAGCTCCAGAAGCCAAGTATTCATTGAATAGGGGATAGTGTTCCTTGTCATGGAATTTTGATCTACATCTGGCACACCATATGTCTTATCTTTTATCTTTTCCTTTGTCTTTCTTCATATCTTCGACCTGTAGAGACAAACTAGTTAGTTGACTCAAGATCTAACTCATACCTAAGTTGGATTCTCCCATGGGGGCTAATTCTAGCTTCATGGCGATCTCCAGCACCTCAGACTATGAATTAATCTTCTATTGCATTAGAGGAACCCATATGTGTGGCAAGAGAATAGCAATGAACCATTCTTTGTTCTGTTCATCTGGGATTTGAAAATTCAATCGGACTGTTAAGGTCTTGAATCTCTGGTCGAATTCCCAAACAAGTTCAGCTACCTTCTTCTTCATCTCCTTCAGTTCTATAATACATTGTGACTCTAACTTAGTTTTCTTGAATTCATCAATCAGCGTGTTCTTAATCTGATTCAGTGGCTTAGGTTGTGCAAGTCCCTGAACAAGTTTTATGTACCAAATCAGTGCGCGATCTCTGAGAGTTGTACTGGACTGAGTTCTTTTGACAACTTCATCTGTGACATTCTTAATGTTCCATATGGATTCACATAGAAACCAGTGTTGATTAGGATCTTCAGATCTATCTCCCCTAAAAATAGGAAGTCTCATCTCATCTGCCATAGATCTCGCTAGGATTCCTGACTGAGTATGTGGTGGATTACTATTGAAAATTCTCTGGGTATTCTGGTGGCTAGGATCACTTTGATTGCTTAATGTTATTGAATCAATAGGAGAGACAATAGTACTTACTTTGATGGTCTACGCAGTTTTTGAGGTTTCAAGTTCTCTTCGGTGAAGCTCTTCAGCTTCTCCTTCCTCTTCCCTAGTGGGTTCTAAATGTTCTTCATCTGTCAAATCTGCCTCTTCTCGACTGTAGAAACCCTCGTCCTTGTAGTTCTACTTGAATAGGTTTGCAAGATGAAATTCTCTGAACACTCTCCCACTGCGTGTATGTCCAGCTTCTGTGTCGTTGTCATTGTTTGAACTCTTGAACATTAGCCTTTCTTGATCCAACCAATCCATTGTGTCTTCAAGATGTTCTTTTCATGCAATAGCATCTTGATCCTCAGCTTCAGAAAATGCAGAAATTTCCCTCTGGGTCCCTTAAAGAAATATCTCTGGATTTGGTTGTATGATTCTACTCCATCAACAACAAACTTTGTGATGTAGCCTCCAATGGTGCTATCAAACTAGTGATCTACAGCTCGTCATACGGCGTTATCAACTCTTTTGATCTTCTTGATCAGCTCTAATGTCCAAACCACAGGAGGTCTAGATCAGATCTTGAACTAGGTATCTGCTAATATAGATAGCCACTTGTATAGATCTTGATGGATCCCTCCAAAGAATATCTCATGTATATCGATAAAAATATATTTCTCCAACCAATCCTCTGAACTAAGATTAGGGTTCTTGTTATGGGCTTCAGCAAAGTCCTTTTCTTGATCTTTTATCCACTTTTGAATGTATGTCTTCGATGGAAACCACCTTGACATTCCCTTAAAAAGATTCGTGTCTCGGCAACAGAACCATTTGTTGGCACAGGGGCAGACCCAGGGTTTAGCTCCAAGAGCACACCAACAAGCCCTAACTATTGGCCCTTTCAGCAACACCTGTGAAGAAGATGCAGTCTCACCCAAAGAAGTTATGAGGGGGTTGCAGGACAGAGATGTCTACAACCAAAGGGAGTATCAAGTGGTTCTAACACAAGAACAACGCAGCTTTCATATATCACTTATCAACTTAGATCTATTCTACACATCTACTTATCAGATCTAAAACAGTAATGAAATCATAGTATATCAATGACAGAGAGAGAAGATCAATCACACACAACACAAAAATGCATGGTTCACCCTCTCTCTAGGGCTACGTCCACATAACTGTGCTATATTATATTTAAGTAAAGCATACAGTTCTTGTCTGCGCTCTTAGCTAGAAGATCTCTTCTCTTCTCCTCTCTTTCTCTCCCCTCCCTGTGCACCCAGCTGTAGGGTTGATCTTCACACCTAGCTAAAGATCTCACAATGCCAGAAGGCTCTCACACTCAACACTTCTCCCTCTCTCGACAATAGTCTCTCACAACAACAATCAGATTGATCAATAGCAACAATGAAAACCTATCTTGATACCAACCCAACCCAAGTCCCCTTGACCTTTATTTATACATTACGATCACTCACCGACATCCTTAGGTCTAAGCCTAGGTGTCTAAAACCCTAGATACCAAAACCCTAGGTCAACTTGATCCATATTTTCAGGGCTTCTCCGACCTCTCTTTCCTTCCTTCTCACGTAGTTCTCAAAAGCATCCAATGGTGCATTTTTCCACTTGTTGGTCTGTCCATGATCCTTCTTCCTTTCTTATTTTCCATCCCCGATCTCCTCGTCCAATGGCTTTATTTCTTGGGCTTCACTCCATATTTTCTTCTCTTTTGTTCACTTCGACCCAATAACAGTCAATGTGCCTTCTACGCAATTCGTATTCTCCCTTTTCTTCCTTGATATTCGCTTGCTTCTATACCCAAGGGCCAACACCTAGGGTAGATGTTTTTTCATAGTCTCAATTCACCTAGAGGATACCCACCTCAATAAAGGGTACTTGTACCAGTCAAGGATATTTCACATAGTTCATCGTAACTTCTCCTCATACCTTGGTCAGCCAATCTTGTGGGGATTTCATATCCCCTAGAGGGTTTGTTTTGAAAAGGCCCCCTAATCCATTGGTATTATTATTGTTGTTTTAAATTCATTAAGGGTGTGTTATTTGGTTTTGAGTCTACGTCGACCTTAGGTTGAATTGTGTTTTTATTTGTACATATTATTTTCATCGTGGATGAATCACCATGTTGGTCCCATTCATTACAAGGACTAGATCCCATCATAGAGTTATAACCACCTCTCAAATGGCATGATATAGGTGACTGTGAATTTGAAGAGTCCCATATTTGGTTCAAGGAGACTAGGCTTGTTGAAGTGAAAGTGATCGATGAACATCCTCCACCCAACTTTAACCCTCCTTTGACTAATCTAGATGCACCCGTACTTGTCCAAGTAAGGGAAATTTTTAGTGAACCCTTTTCTTTGTTTAGTGACCCTCAAACCATGGCGGGCCTGATTTTTTTGTCAAGTGTAGCTGAGCCATCAATCCCATCTATAAGAGGGATTGGGGGAATCCCAGTGATGTCCACTCTGCCATCCTTGAGCACCATTGGACCTACACCATCTATGCTTGTTTCTACATGTCTCTATATTTTGGGGATACTAGTCGTGTATTATTTTCAATCCACCAATATACCTAGCATTCCACACTCATATCATCAGTTATAATTCACATGCATGTATCTCCTTCTATTTGGAGGATGAGCCTTGATTTCATCATGGGGGGTGGAATTCCTTCCACCTCCACCAGTCCTATGAGCATCTTGACACTGTCAAGTGTTGGTTCTCCATTTGGGTGGAATGCTCCTAGTGGTTTTGGGACTGTCCCTAGTCAATATTGGGGCACTAATGTGTCTAGAGGATTTAATTTCCCATGAGTTAGAATACCTTTTCCTAGGGGAAACTTTTCACAATGGGGTGGATAGCCTTTTTTCCATACATATAATCTTAGGGGGTTCTTCTCTGGGACTAGCTTTAATAATCTTGTTCCTTTAGGGTCTATGCCTACCCCTGGGGGAAATCCCTTTGGGGTCATGCCTAGTCCAGGGGAAAACTCTTTCCCTTTTGATAATTTTTTTTTTTCACTTTATTATGGATGGAGAAGCAGATACAGAAGCCCCTTAAATGAATGGGATGGCACTTTGAGTTTCATAGATATGTTGGCACTGTCAATACTTCTTGTACTCATGTGTCTATCATCTAAAGGAAAAGAAAAATCAACATTTTAACGTATAGTGAATGGAGCTTCCAAATAATACCCAAACAATACCTATAGGATAGTTTTTTTTTTCTTTTGTTTGCATGTAATTCCTGAAGCTTTCATATGAGTACCACCATGGAAAGGAATATACCACATTTTCATCCAAATTTGTTGATACTTTTTCCAAATTCATAATTTAAGAGTTTATGTAGACTTATGATATTTTTCCATATGAAGTTTCCATTTTTCATCCTCGATCCCCTAATGTCAAATTATTCTATAAAATTAGATAGAGTACATTCCCTGGCTCCAAGTGTGATTAGGACAATTTGATAAAGGAAATTTTCTATGATATTTCAAGTGGTAAACCATTTTCTTTTTCAGCATATACACAGAATAAAAATGGTTGGTTAAATATCAAAATCAAACAAATTAATTCAAAGAAAATAAAAATAAAAATAAATAACTATACAAATGCATTCTAAGAGCAAGATAAAACTTTGAAAAGAAAAAAACATGAAAAGACAACTATTATGTACAAGACTAAATCACCAACAGTGATCAGGAGAAGCAATGTTTTAGGATTTTCCCATTGATCAGAATATCTTCAATCTCCCCTTCCATAGTTCTAAGCTTGAAAGTCCTAGATCCAATTATTTTCTCAATTTGAAATGGACTAAGCCACATCTGTTGAAATTTTGAATGTTTTCCTTTAGGCTCTTTGGCTTTGTCCCATTTTAGCACTAGGTCTCGTACTTGAAAATGTTTATTACTAATACAGCTCATAAAAACCATCATTTGATGAATTATTGATTGATCCATGTGGATATCGGTGGCCACCCATCTATTCCAATAGTCTCAAAAATGTTTGTTGGAAATTTACTATTTTTAGCAGTCCTAAACTTCTAGGGCCATTTTGAGGGCCTAAACTACGTCTTTTCACGATCAGGCACCTTAATGATGGTCAAAGTCTCTTATTGAGCTCCCAAAATGAATCTCCTCATTGATATCTCTCAAAATATCTATCATGGGCTCCAAACAGAGACTGTATGCCAAAGTTACGCCCTCGAGAAGTTCATACACCAAACTACCCAAAACGAGGTCCAAAAACCTATTGGCTTTTCATCTTTCGGGGTTTGGGTTTTGGATTTTTTGTGTTCAAAATTCCTTTGGAGCCTCATTGTAACAATAATATTCTTTCTAATGAGTGTATCATATACATCTCTTCTCAAATATAATCTTCCACCATTCTAGCGAGTCTTTCACTCTATATTTCTACAGTTTTGTACATTTCGCTCATTGATAGAAATTGTGTATTATTGTATCTCTGTGTTTATGGTTATATATCTTTGTTATATTATTGGATATCTTATATATCTCTGTACATTTATTTATTATATCTCCAATCTCATTTCGTGCCAAAAATAATTCGGATCAATGGTATCAGAGCAAGTTGTTCTTGATTATTTTTTCAGTGCAAGTCCCCAATGAGGTCCGAGTATAGCAAGTTGGATCTCGAGCTTGTCTCTCTTAAGGACAATCACTCTCATATGCCCAAGAAACCCTCCATGGTGGAAGAAAATAAAAACTATGGAGAATAATATTGTATTAATCTGTTGCTTGAGCAAGCTCTCACGCGACATAGGGACGAAATGATGGAGAATTTTTCCCACATCCTTGTTGGCATCCCTACATTCGTTTTTGTGCTTTGAAAGTGACAAATGACAATTCCTGTAGCTTCCTATGCCTCATCTTGTAAATATTTCTATTTGAAGGTGATTATTCAGTTGTAAAAGGGATGTTTTGATTCTTCATTTCATTTTTATTTCTCTTTTTCATGCTTGATTCATGACCGTAAGCATGAATCAAGCCAAGTGGAACTCAAGTTGCATTTTGATTTTTATCTAAGTCTTGGTCTCAAGGAGTCAATGGGCTTAATCTTTTTCATTTTAAATGAGATTATCATATACCAATGAAACACCTATGATGAGTTGCTATTTGATGGTATGCTTATCTCTTTTAAAACATATACCAATTTTTTGTTTAATATTTGGTTTATGAAAACGTATCCATATACTAGCCTTTGCAATACGAGTGTACCCATTTCGTATCATAGGATTTAAATGCATTGGGATAGTGTCATGTACATCACGTTGGTTAGAAACAAAGAGTTGACAGGCCATTCATTTTGAGTTAAGAGTCTGAGCAATGGATGTACTCAAATCATTCATGACAAGGAGCGCTTAAACCCCATAGTCGAGACCTCTGTATGTTTGTTTTGATAGCATGGGCTCTCTTCTTATTTTCTTTTCATGGAATCCATTCAGAATTATCCCTCCTACCTCTATCATCTAAAACCACAGTGAACTTTGGTTGCCCTCTGTTTCCATCCATTCAAACCATTATGGCCCCCGTCGTCCGAGTTGATCCAAATGGCTCCAAAACTTTGCTACTGTGTGATGACGTGAGTGAAGACCTTAAAAGTCAAGGTTGGGTTGTGTTTCTCAGAAAATTCCATGGTTATAACTTACAAGTGGCCCAAGAGTTCTCCCTTACATTCGATGGATGCAGAGCCAAAGTGGGCGATATTCAATTGGAAATCACAAAGGAATTTATGAGTGAGGCAACAAGCCTCCCCTTCACCGGCCAAAAATGGTTTAAAAATTCAAATATGGAAGAGGTACCATGGAGTCAATTCGTCACCTCCTAAAAAATTCAATGTTGTGACAAAGATATGCCACTCTTTCTGTTGAAGGATAGATGGCATGGTATATTGGCAGTGTTAAAGAAATTTGTTACTTGTGAAGGCCGCTATGGCCTCATCTTCCTTTACCACATAAGGTTACTCATGTATTTTATCAGTTTAAAATTAAACATGCTATTTTACTTATTAAGGAGCTTGTATAAAATGTCAAAGAGATATAAAAGACAGAAATTGGATTCCATCTTATTTCACCATGGGTTGATTAAGTTATTGTTAGTCCATCATCTGAAACTACTCAGTGACGATTGGAATGATTTCGTAACTCGCAATGGCTTTGTTATAGTAAACCCTGTAGAGACTCTAGTGGTTGATAAACCTATGCTAGAGAAACCTCTTTGTCCCTCCAGTGATAGGCCAGTTTTCTTGTGTGAAAACCCTTGTGAAAGGGCTACACCCGATCAATCTGTGTGTGAGCAATAGGATGTCAACTCCAAGCTTGTTAATATTCCTGAGTGTGAACAAGTCATCGACCCTAACCTTAACATCAAATCCACTAGTGGAAGCCCTTCCAAACAGTCAAAGAAAAATTGAGACATGCGAAGGTTTAATAACAAAAGGGTTGGGAGACTAATTTCAAGGAGACTACAAAATAGATCAAAAGCTCATGTGAGCTCGATCGAATCGATCAAGGTCCATGAGAGCTTTGATTTTGAGATTGAAAAATTCCTTGCAGTTGAAGACCCAAATCACTCTAAACCGGATCTTAGTCAAGCTTTTGATTATGTGAATAACTTGCCACTGTGTCTGAAGCACAACAAGGATTTTCCAAGAATTAAACTTTGTCAAAGGCCAACAGTGGATAGTGGTAGTGTTTTAACACACAGTCATGTGCTTCCTCAACCATTTTCCCCTGCTGCAAATTGTGAAGTGTGTTTACATTGGATAGGTCTGTATTACACAGACATTCCCATCCTTCGAGAAAAGATCAAGGCTCTTATGGCTCAAAACCTCTCATTAAAAATTGAAAACCGCGAGCTCAAGATCAATGCACCAAGAAAAGGAAAACGCTTGAAAAGGACTGGCAATATCATAATAAAAAACGTCGATAGTGTCGAGACTGTGATCAAATCTGAGATTTTGTGATTCAAATTTGGTTATCAGTTGAATGGTAAGATTGGTTTTTATCTTATTTGTACTTTTATTGTCATTTTTATAATTAATATAGAGTTATTTAGATTTATGTTGTCAATAATAAGACTAGCTATAGAATCGAGAGATTCTGTAGCCAAGTCAATTTTCATATAAAATTTGGAAAATGATAGTTAAATAAACATCTAATTTTCTTATTTTGTTTTCTTTTAGGATAGGATGTATCTTGTGGTGATTTCATAATATGGAGAATTGTCGGACTTAGTTGATTAGTCACCTCCTTTGGCTTATTCTGTAAATCAAAACAAAACTTGTATAATTTTGAAGATACATTTTGATATTGAGTGGATTTTTAGACCCTCTATTTTTGTAACTTTTAGATCCTTTTGAGATATGATCCTATCTTAGAATATAGGATGCTTAGCTTACCTGAACTCTTTAAATACTCTGTATTTTGTAATAGAAGACATCTTGACTGAGAGAAAAAGATGGACGATTAATTCCAGAACCTAATGAAATAGCATTCATGCATTTTGGCTTTAGCCTCTTGTTTATTAATGTTGTCATTTATGTTTTGTTAATGCTGCTACATATATAGATCTGATATATTTAGATTAAATGATCTATCATGTGCAGGATTGTTATATTAAATACCATCCATAATTTGCTTCTCAAAATATAAATGTTGTGATCATATTTTCAATTAAAATGATAGGGTTTATCTTTCAATTTTAATTGAAAAATGAAATGTATATGTTACTTTTAGATTTATCTTGTAGTAATCATGTATAATTATGAGATCATAGGTTTATGTTTGTGTCTCCGCTTCAGTCATTAAAACCCAAACTGCCAACATATGTTTTGGATTTATTTAGAACAGTCTTAAGGTTCATTGCAGGTTTCCCTCTTGGACGTGGTAGTTGGACATTCTCTAATCATGCAGATGCTTGGATACACATCACTAACTCACTAACAAGTTAGCTCATTTATATTTTTCTGTCATTTACTTATCACTTAAACTTGAATGTATGGTTCATCTTTTGACAATCCACACATTTATGTTCCATAGTATTTTTTCCATATTAGTTTAGATTTATAAAGGAAAAACAAAAAATATTTTTATGTGCTTTCTTTATCTGCTTCCCAGAAGTAATCATTTTCCACATTGATTTTCATAAGTTTCGATTAAAACTTAAAGTTTGTAAATCATTTACAAAATTAAGATTCGTATATCTTTTTCTTAAATATATCTACAACAGTTACATTATACATATGTACATATATCTATAGTGATTAGTAATTAGTTATTTATTTCATTTCTTGTATTTTATTCTTTTAGGACTTTTAGATTGGCTAATGGAGCCATTAAACCCATCGGAACAAGTTACACCAAAAGGCTTAGGCTATTTAGACAACCCCGAACCAGACTCGTTCTTCCAGTTGACAGACGGTCATTTTCACCCACCAACAAATGGTGCTAGAAGGAGGGACTGAATACAATTGATGGCGCGTGGAGGTCACAAAACTCCACCCCCACACACTCGCTCCCTCGTAGTAACACGTAGTCTCTCAGAAAACAATGTTACTTCCGAAAAAACAACTACCTCGAACGAAAATCTTGAAATTCCCGTTGAGCCAGTAACACCAAATCCTCAAGGGGCCGACGTACAAGAAATCGTTCGTTAGTCACTCTTAAGGACACATGATGCTTTGGCCTATATCAGACAACCTAGTAGGCCTCTCAATGAAATTTTAGATTTCCTGCATATCCGAGAGCAACTTGAAGGCACTGGTCTACGTTTAGATCCTTTAGGAGATAATACCATAAATCCTGACGATACCCCTACTCTTAGAGCCGGAGGATCTGGTATTCCACCTTCCCCACCTCATCCATCTCCTTACTCTTCAGGAGGAGGGTCATATGATGAAGGCAGTTCTTCATCTGAACCATATAAACCTTCGACACCACCTACACCCATGGAAAACCAAAACCTTGGCTCGATCAAGATGTTGTGGTTGTACCTAGACCCCAGTACCCTTTACCAAAACACCCGGAGAAATGGTTACCTAAGTTTGATCCAGATTCTAAACAAATCGCCAAGGATCACATAAATAAATTCATGCTAGCCATTAGACTACGAAGTGTAGAACATGAATATGCAGTATGTAGAATTTTTCCTTACACATTTGAGGGCAATGCCTCTACATGGTATTTCGTCCAACAACCTCACACCATTGTATCTTGGGACATATTTGAGACTTGTTTCCTAGAGAAGTTAGGAGATGATAATTCTTTGGAAGTCTTACTCATGGAACTTTCGAGCTTAAAGATGAACTCTAAGGAGAAAGTAAAAGATTTTAACCAAAGGTTCCTCACGTTAAAAAACCAAATCCCCACTAATTCAATGCCCGCAGAAAACCTTATTGTGGCATATTACACTAAAGCTCTAAACAATAATATAGCAATTTGGGTTAAAAGGTCTAAGAAGTCAACATTAATGGAATCCTTCGAGGAGGTGAGCCAAATCAAAAAAGATATTTTGAGCTTGAAAGATAATCTTAGTAATGAGGCAGAAATAACCCCATCTTCTAAGAAGAAAATAGAAATTCTTCCTAGGCCTCCCCAAACCAAAACCCAATCAGAAACCTCAGACTTAGAAAGTTTACAAAAATTCATCCAAAAATTATCAAATCAAGTCGTAGACTTGAGGAGATCGGTTGAAGAAGCATATTCGAGAAAAGGAAGTTACAAACCTCCTTTCAGAAAACCTTTTCCCCCCAACCGACCGAATTTGACCCCTGAGGGTCTGAATTTTGAAAGCTTGCAATACGCTCTGCAGACTATCCTTGAAGCACATGATAACTTAGTTCCCCTTGAGAATTCTGAAGACATGGTTGAAGAAGAAATAGCTGAAGAAGAGGAGTCATCTCCCAATATCTTTGGACATTTTTCTGACAGTATTTTTCAAGCCAATTTTTAAACTGACCATCCTTACAACACCACAAGCAAAACTCAGAGTAAATCCTCTTCCGAAATAAGTACTAATGTGCCTCTGAAACAATTTAAACAAGGTGAAACAAAACAGAATTTAGCAGCCCCAAGCTTAGAGGATGATTTGATTGAAGACCTAAAGAAACTTAGAGCTAATATTTATGTTTACGAACTTTGAAATTCCCTCTTCTTCTGTAGAAAATGCTTCAGAACATTGCAGAAAATAGTAAAAATAGCAATCTGAACAGCAAGAAAATTGCATAAATCAGTTCTAAAACAGCTCAAAAGGTCCCTGCTAAAACAACACATGAACCCCCAGATAAAAGGGATCTTAGTGAAAAAAATGTATCAAATGTAGATAAAGTAAGTTTAGGGACAGCGGCTAAAAATCAGCAGAATTCTACTGTTAATACTCGCAAAAATGTCCCACATTTCTTATTAACTTTTGAAATTTTCAATAGAAATGTACATAATTGCATGGTAGATTCTGACGCATCATCAAATGTGATGCCCTTGTCTATTTGCAAAAAAGTCAATGTTAAAGTTCAACCTTCTAGTCTTAAAATCATTCATCTCAATCAGACGAATGTTATGGTAATTGGTGAACTAAAGAATGTGCTCGTTAGGCTATCTTCTAATCCTAAGGTTCAGCAGATTATTAACATCATTTATTGACATCCCTGAGGTCTATGGTTTATTTTTTAGTAGGGATTGGTCCGAGCAACTGCATGGGTACTTTGCAACAGATTGGTCTCATTTATGGCTACCAGAAAATGGAAAACCAAACAAAATTAGGATTAACCGTGAATGTTACCTCAAGCACACCATCACATATTTGAATGATGCTAATGAACCATTTACTGCTTCCACTAATTCACTTGAAATGCAGGGAATGAACACCTTCTTAGGTAATTTCATGGTTGAAACCTCCCCCATCACCGATCTGAAACAACGGTCGGAACTCATGACATGTACCCAGACAACAGCTTTACCGAATGTGCCAAACACTGCCAACGAAGCTCACATATGGTCACTTTACTTCGATGGATCCAAATCCAAAGAAGGAGCTGGTGCAGGATGTGTACTCATCGACCTGGCAGGTAATAAAAAAATTATCATTTGTCGACTAGAGTTTGGATGTACAAACAACACCGCCGAATACAAGGCACTTTTGCAAGGACTCGGGAACGTTGTAGATATGAACGTAAAGAACTTAATGGTATTCGGTGATTTGGAAATTATGGTCAGGAAGGTAAGAAATTCCATACATTTCCTATCACCAAACCTGAAAATTTACCAAACTGAGGTATGGAATCTAATGCACAAATTTTCCGCATTTAACATCAATTCCATTCCTAGATTAATCAATTTTGAGGCTGATTTATTGGCTAACGTCGCTTCTAAACTTTTTCCCACAGAAGGTCTTTCTCTTAATGTATTTTTGATTGAGTTACTGTTCATACTATCCATTCCAGACAACGTCATTAATTGGAGAGTGTTTGATGATGATCAACAGATCATCAGCTTCTTGCAAATGGAGGATACCTTCCAAGCTGCAATTATCGATGAAGGTACTCACGATGAAAACCTTCGCAATTTCACGATAATATCAGAACCAAGGTATCTCGAATAAACATATGATTTTCTAAACTCTATTCCTAAATCCGTGGTAAGACTAGAGAAGTTTTATGATTTGCATGATAAATTCAGAAAATAAGAAAATTGTAAAACAAACAATTCTTCCTTGACTCATGAGAAAGTAAATCTAGGGACTAAAGATAATCCACAATACATCAATCTGGGAATGGGATGCTCCGAGCAAGAGAAGTCCACTTTTATAAAATTGTTTAGGGAATTCAAGGATGTCTTTAATTGGACATACGATGATTTGAAATCTTTAGACCCTAATATAATACAACATATCATCCCTATGAAACCCCAGACTCAACCTTTTCAGCAAAAGATGAGAAAGATGCACCCTAAGTTGGAACCAACATTCAAGAAAGAACTAAATAAATTATTGAATGCAAATATAATCTTCCCAGTAAGACACACACAATGGGTGTCTAATCTGGATCCTGTAAGGAAGAAAAGTGGCGAAATTTGACTCTGTGTCGATTTTCGTAACTTCAATCGAGCATCTGACAAAGCAATTATCTTGTTCCTCCAATGGAAAAAATTCTTTAGCAGGTATCTGGCTCCGAAAGACTATCACTGCTAGACGGTTTTTTGGGATACAACCAGGTCCTCATGTCTCCCCCAGACCAATTAAAAACCACTTTTCGTACCCCATGGGGTACTTACACCTACAGGAAAATGCCTTTTGGGATTATAAATGTCGGGGCCACTTTTCAAAGAGAAATGGATATTTCTTTTTGTGGTCTCATAAACCAATCCGTAGTGGTCTATCTTGATGACGTTATTGTTTTCTCCAAAAACAAGAAAGATCACTTGTCTCACCTTAGGTCTGTCCTAGAACGATGTCGCAAGTATGGCATATCTCTCAACCCTAAGAATTCTATCTTTGTAATGGAACAAGGAAAACTTCTCAGATTCATAGTATCCCTTGATGGGATGATCATCGATCCCGAAAGAACTCAATCCATTGCCAAACTTCCTCCCCCCTCCCCCAAAATATCTATGCAATCTTTTTTAGGCCAGATCAACTTTGTCAGAAGGTTTGTCCCAAGTTTCTCAGAAATGGTAAGGCCATTGAAAAAATCAATTAAAAAGGATGTTCAGTATCATTAAGGACCACAGGAAAATCAAGCTTTTGATTCCATCAAAAAATCCATAGTGGAGGCCCCTTCCTTGATGAGTC
>SNQJ01S0045479.1:0-27843 GCA_010110895.2 Picea sitchensis
ACAGGTTTCTATTATCAAATATTTGATACGGATATGATCATGGCTTGATTTTATTATCCAAATACGTTCAAGATGATTGATCCAAAAATAATATTGGATTGCTACAAATAATTTTATGAGCAACAACAGATAAAATTTGGAAATGCATCAAGATCAGACAGACGATTTTACAGGACTGATTGCAGCCAAACCGTGAGGAATTTGAAGAAACGGTTGAAAACCCAGAACCCAAATGGACCCATTTACCTTGTGCGTCGAAATTTTCCCCCAAAAATGCACGATTTGAGAGATATTGATGTCTCTTTATGAGACAAATTTCAGGTGGCAAAAAATAATAATGACACCCAGACTATTCATTCATTGTATAAATATATGAGAAAGATCAGAGCCATGAGATCCAAGAATTGGAGAGGAGGATTTTTATTCTTTTTTTTTTTTTATATTATTTATTTTTTAAACTTTTCTTCTTTTCAAATGGAGTAACAGATGGTTGGAATCTTTGAGAGAATGGATGACTATTTTCAAAGAAAAATATGGAATTCCCGGTTGCTTAATGGCTTTTGTCTTGTGAGTAAAATGGTTTTATTTTCATTATAATATCTTCATATTCTTTTAATAAATGATTATGCATTGATTTAAATTAGCTTTAGTCTTTTTTATCAATACATGGTTAATTGTTATCATTTATGTATTAATTTTTTCAATCTTTAAGAGTCTATTATCTTAAAATTTTTTACAGGACTACAATATGGGCATATGACTTTGAGAAAGAATATGGGAAAGCAATTCATCTTTAGCTTTAGACCTATGTGATGTTAATTCCATTTTGTTCTTTCATTACTGTTGCATTATGAGAATGTTATTATGGTTGATTTTAGCTTTAGCTTGTCATCATATGGTGTTTTCATACTGTTAAATGTTATATGTTGTCCATAATTTCTTATTCCATTTTTTTAGGTGTGATCAATCGATCATTTGATTATTGCGGAATTTATTTCTAATGTTAAATGATGGATAATATCAATACTCATAATTGAGTTTTTTTTCGTTCTTAAATATTGATTATCTTAAGATCACATGATTTTTAATTAGTTGTCTTCTTATTGTTATTAATTTACTCCAATATCAAATACTTCTTTGAATGTATTCTAGAAGTGCTAATATTGTTCTGTTATAGGTTTCCCTTAACAACGGTACAGGCAGGAGCTCATACAACACAGGAAGATAAACTCAGTTGACTGATCAGTTAGAGGTTAATAGATGCATTCTTTTCTTTTATTTATAATTGTTTATGAATGAAACAATGATTACATTAATTAGCTTTGACTGTTTTTGTGTCACTGTTTCAATTGTATTCATTTAGTATTTATTTGTTTAATATCTTTAAAAACAAATCCAAAAAGAAGTGTTGTTCATATTTGATTCAGAAACTTTATCAAACAATCATTTTCGCAAGATTTCATGCAAACCTTGTAAACTGTATATAAACTGTTCATAATCATTTGTATATTCACATTCTTAGATAAATATTTGTAATTATTGTGTCGATTGTTAGAATCTTTTCTTTAGTTAGTTTATTTCATTTTTCTATCTTTAGGACCCTAGTTGGCTAACAAAGCCATTAAACCTGTCAGAATAGATTACACCAAACGGCTTGGGTTATTTAGACAACCCCAGACTGGATCTATTCTTCCAGTTGACAACATGTCAAATTTGCCCGTCAACAAATGGCGCTAGAAGGAGGGCCGAGGTAAATTTAATGATTAAACGTTTTACCCCTCAGCCTATCATAATTCTAGATTTAGAAATTTTTCTCTCGTGTCATCTTGAAATGCACTAGAAGGTAGGCCAAACTGACAAGCTAGCCTTATAGGAGTCTTTGTTTCGAATTTAGTTAATTTCCTATGGCTCCCCAAATCACTGTGTTGGAACATGCTTTCCACTTCTCATTACCTCATATTCCCAACAAGATAGTATCTCTCTTGTCCAAACTCACCTTTGATGGTGGGGGGAATGTATATGCAAAAGACCATATTAACAAGTTTTGGTGTAAATGCATCAAGCATGATATTTATAATTTAAAGGTTTTGTGCAGATTGTTTGCTTTTACTTTCAGGGGTCGGATTAAACATTGGTTTGAGTCTTTTCCCACATATCACATTATTGATTGGTTTCAATTTGTAGATGAATTTTTAGATGATTTTGAAAACTATGATTACAATCAATTATGTGAAGAATTTTAGATTGTACTAATCAATGAAAATTCATCTCCAGAAGGCTTTTCAACAAGAATCCATCATGTTCTCTGTAAATTTAATCTTGATGACATGTCATTTGTACTAAATCTCCTCTATGATGTTTGCATTCCTTTCATCCAGTCATATTCAATGGAAAATGATGAATCAGTTACAAATCCTATCACTCAATTGCGAGAAGAATTTTGTTTACAGGATGAGAGGAATCCATCCGAAAATTTTCAACAAGCAAGGGAGGTAGAATCTATTGAAAATGTTCTTACTGACAATCAAACTAGTTTTTCCTATGAATCATTGCATATTCAGTCCTTGACTATCATGAAAGAAGATTTGATATTGGGTGAAGGTGAATGTCCATATTCTTCTAACTCTTGCTCTAATCAATACTTAAATTCAATTATTCAAGAACACTTAGGTGATGAAAATGATCTTAGGTATTCTAACATTCCTATGAAACTGATTAGAGATGAAGATATGCAATTGGAAGGAGAAACCTTAAACTTTCATCCACAAATCATACCTTATCCACATGAAAGATTAGATGTTTGTCATGAAAGTTTTGAATTATCTATCATATAGGAGACAAATTTAGATGATCATATTATGTTGAAGAATTTATTACCAATACAGAGTAAAAGTTTTAAGGAAAGTGAAGAAGAATGTATTCAGAATACCATTGTTAAATATCATAGCTCAAGAGGTTTTTTTCATGTGTTCATTTCTGATTCCTTTTACTCTTTATATCCTGATCTCTTCTTAGATTTTGGTGGACTTAATACTTTACCCATAGTATCTTATTCTTTGCCATCACAATCAAATCTTTTCGATATGCCAAAATTTGGTGAAATTAATTCCAAACATAACATTTATGAAATTGGATTTGATGCTCTTTCACTTTTGTCACTCGAATGGAAAAATGACATTTTTCAAGATGATTTTACACGATTCATTGTTGAAAAAGACAATGCTCTTATTCTTTTGGAAATCAAATATTCTATTCGTTCTTTGATTAGCTCGAATTTTAATGTTTATGCTTCACATTTTGAAACGATCAATATCATCAAAGGAAGCATTCAAACCAATTATTTAATTGATGTCATGAATCCTTTTATTATGTGTTCCCCATTGATATATCCATTTCATCAAAGTCATAGTTTTCATCCTAATTTTTATGATAGAATCTTATAATGGCTTGAAGATTCGTATCTAAAAAATCTTCATAATAAAGATAAAGTTGTGCTTGCTGTGTTTCTACCTAAATATATAGGAAGTAAGCATTACATGATTTTTTTAGATCCTCCATGTGAAGAAATTGATGAACACTTGGAGAATTGTCAGGAGAATGGGGCATTTCGGCCTTGGCTGATGGTTATGTCAGGTCCCCATAATATTGACAAGTTTTCCAAACTTACTTACACTCTTCCATGCCATTATGACCCATATCACGACCAGATTGCATAATGGTTAGAGGATTCATACATCAAGAAGTTTCAAAAGAATGGTAAGGTCGTGCTTGTTTTGTTTTAAAAAGAATATATAGGAGGTAAGAATGACATATTTCTTTTGTATCTGCAAATACTACATTCTTTTATTCTGATTTTCGACTTTCTATGCCTTGCAGGATTGAAGATGCTCTTGTGGTTGCACTGGAAATCCGATTTTACTTAGCGTTTTGATTTATTTAGTAGTTTAGAGTATGTTTCCTTTAGTTTTATTTCTTAATGTTTCTTTCTGTAATAATGAAATTATGAACACAAGTGGGTACACCAAGAGAACCATAATGAGAATGTTGTCAGGGAAGTCCACTTTAAATCTTTTTCTCTCTGCTTTTCATTGAATATTTGTTTTAAAAAACGCAGTATCATCATGAAAATTTTAAATGGAAAGTGAAGAGATAAGTAAATTTGAACTATCAATTCAACCCTGACCCAAGGTGCCACGAGTAGGTCTGCACTCATATTAATAAGGATTTTTCTATTTTCTTTTAGTCTCTTTTATTTTGAATAATAATGCTTGGTCAAAGTAGCATCTCATGCATCACTATCTTAAGAAAAGAACTTGCTCGCACATGATATTTTATATGATTTAGTTCTTCCTTTATTTTACATTGAGATGCTAGTGGATCCAAAAGCTCAAGTTTATTTTTGGCCAAAATCGTTTTCTGAAAAACTTTCTTTTGTTGTTTTGATTTTGTGTACTTCTGATTTTGAATCCCATTAATAAAATTTGATTTGGTTTGCTGTTTGTTTTTTTTTGTTTTCTTTGATTGCTTTGAATGAGTATTCTTCTTGTTTGTGTTTTTGAATCAATATTTTTCTGATCAAGGAGCGATTGTCAAAGGAAGCATTCATTTTAAGACTTGTGTTTTTCAAGCAATTTGAAATAATTCAAAAGGTCCCGATATTAAGATATAACTCAGACAATTGATTTTTAAGTCAATTGTCACTTTCATTTTGTCCTCAAATTGTCTTTGTCAAAGTATTACACCAGAGATATGGTTTAAATATTTGAGAATTCTGATGATCTTTAAACTTTTTATGTCATCTATATTCTTAAGGAATCATTTTTCAGTGCTTCCCCATTCTCTAGATGATTTCTTAAAGAAAATCTAAAATCTCTAAACCATGATAAAACTTCCAGTTTTGAAGAGAAAATAAATAAAATATTCACCTATATTACAATTAACCTCCAATATCACCACGCCCTCTCTGTCATCAAAGAAATCTATAATTGTATTATTATTTAAAAGTGGCATAAGGGGTTGGAAGCACTTAAGTGTGGGAGATTATTAGTAATAAACTTCGTTGAAATTATTGGTGGGCTTCAGCGGCAATGGGTAAATACACACATGATACCAAGACAACCATTCAGTCTTGAAACGAACTGTGTGGCAATGAAGCAATGTGAATTCCTGAGAGGTAGCGGTATAATATTTTTTAAATTAATTTTATGGAGTATCATGTGGATACAACTATTGGATGGGATTAAAACATTTGAGTGGGTTAAATGACATCTGTCGAGAGGGCTATATGAGCGCTTCTTGGCCGAGGTGGCTCCATCCTTGTTATTGAAGTTATTTTATAAACATGGTGACTCTTTGATTAAGACATTATTTCAGCTTATAATATACATAAAGTTCTATTGTCTGTTTATAATATTGAGCTTATCCTAATACATATGGTCTTAGAGTGAATTTATTTGAGGGAACTTAAATCATTTTTTCAAGTCTTATTCTTTTCTTACTAAGATGAAATATTACCAAATCAAAGATAACTGCTTCACCGGAGTAAGTCGTCATTTTTTGGGTCCCAACAACTCCCCCTAATTTTACAAAATTTAAAGGGCCCCATTATAATCTTGATAATTATGATGAACTACAAAATCAACATTTTCAAATAGTTCATACAGCAACTGCTTTTGAGACAAACTTAAGACCATTCACTATAGTATGAGACATTCACTATAGTATGAGACATTCATTACAAGGTATATGTCAAAAGTTAGAAACAAACAAAAAAATCTCAATTTAAAAAGGCGTTGATTTTATCAATTTGTTTACTTTCGTTTAAATTATTATTATTATGTGTTCTTTCTTTTTCTTATTAGAAAGTTTGACTATTTTTGAATAATGTGTTCAATACTTCACATCAAATAATATCTTGGTTGGTTTCTCATTTTCATAAAATCATTTGGTGATATTAATTAATTAATTAATTAAATTTTTATTTTTCATTTGCATCTCATTTCAAAATAATAATAATAATAATAAAATAATTATCTATGATTTGTTTGATTTTGTAAAAACCAAAATTAATATTTTTCTCTTCTCCATTAACTTGAAGCTTCTATAATTTTAAGATCATATTTGAAAGGAAATTATAAACAATGTTTGTTTTAGAACATATAGTTAGTTTAAATTCTAATATTTTTCTCTTCTCCATTAACTTGAAGCTTCTATAATTTTAAGATCATATTTGAAAGGAAATTATAAACAATGTTTGTTTAGAACTTATAGTTAGTTTAAATTCATTTTTTGATTTTATTGTTCTAGATTTTATTTTATTCACAATTTTTAGGTTTCTTTTTGTTTCACAGGTTTCTATTATCAGATATTTGATACAGATATGATCATGACTTGATTTTATTATCCAAATACGTTCAAGATGATTGATCCAAAAATAATATTGGATTGCTACACATAATTTTATGAGCAACAACGGATAAAATTTGGAAAGGCGTCAAGATCAGAAAAACGATTTTGCAGGATTGATTGCAGCCAAACTGTGAGGAATTTGAAGAAACAGTTGAAAACCCAGAACCCAAATGGACCCATTTACCTTATGATTAGAAATTTTCCTAAAAACATGCATGATTTGAGAGATATTGATGTCTCTTTACGAGACAAATTTCAGGTGGCAAAAATTAATAGTGACGCCTAGATTGTTCATTCATTGTATAAATATATGAGAAAGATTAGAGCCATGGGATCCAAGAATTGGAGAGAAGGATTTTTATCCTTTCTCTTTTGTATATTATTTATTTTTTAAACTTTTATTCTTTTCAAATGGAGTAACGGATGGTTGGAATCTTTGGGAGAATGGACGAGTATTTTCAAAGAAGAATATGGAATTCCAGGTTGCTTAATGGCTTTTGTCCTATGAGTAAAATGATTTTATTTTCATTATAATATCTTCATATTCTTTTAATAATTGATTATGCATTGATTTAAATTAGCTTTAGTCTTTTTTATCAATACATGGTTAATTGTTATCATTTATGTATTAATTTTTTCAATCTTTAAGAGTCTATTATCTTAAAAATTCTTCCAAGACTAAAATATGGGCATGTGATTTTGAGAAAGAATATGGGAAAACAATTCATCTTTGGATTTAGACCTATGTGATGCTAATTCCATTTCGTTCTTTCATTACTATTGCATTATGAGAATGTTATTATGGTTGATTTTAGCTTTAGCTTGTCATAATATGGTGTTTTCATACTGTTAAATGTTATATGTTGTCCATAGTTTCTTATTCCATTTTTTTAGGTGTGATCAATTGATCATTTGATTATTGCGGAATTTATTTCTAATGTTAAATGATGGATAATATCAATACTCAGAATTGAACTTTTTTTCATTCTTAAATATTGATTAGTCAATTGTTAGAATCTTTTCTTTAGTTAGTTTATTTCATTTTTCTATCTTTAGGACCCTAGTTGGCTAACCGAGCCATTAAACCTGTTAGAATAGGTTACACCAAACGGCTTGGGTTATTTAGACAACCCCAAACTGGATCTATTCTTCCAGTTGATGGCATATCAAATTTTCCCGTCAACAAGCACTTATTCAGAATTTCTCGACACTAAACTACTTGCACACTTATAGAGATTATAATAGGAAGGTTGATGGACACGACATGAAGGAAGTATAAATTATACTCAGTTGGTTGATGGACACGAAGGCCCAACATTGTACCTATCTCTATACTGATGATTACATGTTGTACACACTCTCTAGAGTTCTATTTCCAACATATTTTATAGGATTAGTTGATGTTGTTTGGAGAGACCAGTCCTGTTTTTTGTTGTAGTTGTTTTTTTTCCTATTATTGGGCTCAAAAGAGATTTGGTCGATCCCTGGGCTTGTTCTACAGTGACTTTATGGATTATACACCAAATTGGTGTATGAGACCCATTTGATTGGTAAAGTCTACGGAGGTATACATACCCTACCCCCCTCTGGATTGGAACTTGTGACCTCTTAAGAGGAAACACATGTTCTTAACCATTAGGCCCACTCAGACTGTATATAATATGTGAAAAAAAATCATAATTCTAGAGATTTAATGATGAAGGATGAAAATGATTTAAGTTGGTTTAATTATTGTTAATAGAGTTAATATTTTTTAATTTTAGTGCATTTAAAAAAAAATATATAATACTTAAATGTATAAATGCAATGATTTTATGGTTAAATAATTAATTTTATTTATGGTAAACTTTATTTTATATGGGTGGTTGAATGGATTTCCTTAACGTATGAGGTAAAATTGCTTATAGATGTTTGATTATAGTTTTGTATAGATGGTTGATTATGTTCCTAGGAGGTTACATGTTCAAATCTAGAAGGGGTTGAGCATGTACATTTCTATAGACTTTAGCAGTCAAATTGTTGCTCAGAGGGAGTCCCTTGTCCCACAAACAAGGGGGTCTCATACGCCAATTTGATGTCTAGCTTGACTGTGACCTTCAAAATAGATTATTATTATTATTATTATTAAATGGATAGCTTGTAAATTGGGTTGTATTGTTTGATAATACGGTAAGGGTTGAAACTTGCTCGAATGTTGTATATAGATACATTGTTAAGGGTTTTGTTCAAGGAATCAACAATGAGAATACATAATAATTCTCTTGTTATGACATTGGTTTAGATGATAAGGAGACTTGTGATAACTTCAATGAATTGGTTGTGACAACTTCAATGAATTGGTGATAACCATGATCTTTTTTACTACTTTTGAAAAACAAAAACTTATTGAGTGAAAACACATCTCATTTGCTATAACAGGCAATACTCTGACACATGACTATATATATCTATTTTCAAGGTTAATGTTTTCATTATCTATCTTTAGTTAGTTAGTATGATCACTTTAATCAAGGCATTTTTATAGGTAATAATTCTAGTAGCTCACAAAAAGTTACAGAGATGATGGAAAAAATAAAAAAAAATCTTATGAAGAGGTCTTTAGTGATCCAGGTGGATATTGGTGGCCACCCACCTATTCCAAATTCCACTTGTCTCATCTTGACAGTTTTCAGTTCAACATGTTTCTCTGTAATGGTGACATCTCTTTGTAATTGTGGGTTTTGCACTTTAGGGGTTGTCTTGAAGCCCTACACAACATCCATGTGGATATCGGTGGCCACCCACCTATTCCAACTAGCTTATTTTGACATTTTTCATGTCAATACATCTTTTTGTACTTGTAGGGCCATTTTGAGGCCCTAAACAACATTTTTTGGGCTTTCCACAATCAAACTATTGACATAGTCAGAGTTTAACAACATAATGTGTAGTTCTCAAAAAGACCTTTCCAATGGGCTATCACATGCCTAAAACAAAGATCATATGCAAAAGTTACGACCTTGGGAAGTTGATGTACTAACTTACCCCAACGGGGCCCACCTGACTTTTGACTCTTCATCTCCTAGGGTTATGTTTTTGAATGTCTAGGGTTTTGGAATTCATAATTTTTGTAAAAGGCCTTCAAAGCCTCATTGTACTCATCTTCTTGCGAATGAGCGTAGCCATCACATCTATTCTCAAAGATAAGTTGTAACCATTCTAGCGAGTTCATTCACTCTATATTTTTACAGTCTATGTACATGTATTTCATTAATAGAAATCATGTATTGTTGTATTTCTCTATTTATGGCAATAGTTGTGTGTATTTCATTGTAATATCTCTGCTTTCATTTCGTTCCGAAAATAATCCGGATCATTTAGTGGAGAAAAATGGCATGGAAAAACATTTTCAAGCTAAAAATTAATGTGGATTTTCTAATTCGCCTACTTATCTCTCTCTTGGCGAGGTATTGGGGAGTTCCTTTTTCCATTAAGGTTGCAATTTTAACCTTAGCCTTTTCTAAGTAGTGGATAGTTTTTGGCCCTTTATTTCTTCTCCCCTCTCATATAGATTTATTTCCCTAGTTTTGATTATTCTTTTAAAGCAGTTACAATGTTATTCATTAAAAATCAAGAGAAACTTTACAGTACAAAGAATGACATATGAAGTCATAAGACATGTCTTTTACAGTGTAAAGAATGACATGTGAAGTCATGAGACATGTCTTCTGCCATATTCCTAGTTTTGATTTTTCTATATCTATCTATATTGGTAGATTACAAAAATATATACTTTTAAAAGCAGGGTCATGTACTTGAGTTAGCAAATCCATGAGTTACTACTTAATCTCTTTATATTATTTTCCTATGTAGATAGGCCTTTGTTATTTATGTCAACTATTTGAGTTCTAAGGCACTCTCCTCAATAGGATATGCCTTCGATCACCAATTGTCCTTTTATTAAGTGATCTACCATTTTGTGTCCCTTTAAGTCGCTAGATTAATTGATTATTGGCCTTAAAAAAAATTAAAGTAATTTACGATTGTTTTATTGAGTAAGACCATCTAATGATGGTACAATGATAAATCAATTATGTGGGTTGATATATGGAAAAAAAAATGGTGTGCACCTCTCTTGACATGATCTCTTAAGAAATATCACTTTCCCTAATGGATCATATATCTCAAATAATATGAATAAATGGGCAAGTCGTATCCTCCATGCTAGCTTTTGGGAAATAAGGGAAATGGATCATATATCTCAAATAATATGAATAAATGGGCAACTCGTATCCTCCATGCTAGCTTTTGGGAAATAAGGGATTGAGAATCAACCCTTTTTTATGAATATTCTTGGAATCAATTTCTCTTCCTTTGGAAAATCATTATTTAAGAGTATATTATGGAAATGGATGCCTCACTACTACCATATAGGACTCTATCGTCGCAACATTACATCGTCAATACCTTGTCAACCATGCTCCAATGATTTTATTTTTCTTCCTGGCATGTATTGTAAATTGGCGTCAAATCCTATGTCATGTTTGCATCATGGTATGATGGAAACAACACTATGAGACATAAAAAAACACTTAATTGCATCAACATTTCATCATCCTACATTAGATTTTTGTTGTGAATTATGACATAGAATTTGGCATGTATTGTGAATTGGCGTCAGATCCTATGTCATGTTTGCATCGTGGTATGATGGAAACAACACTACGAGACAAAAAAAAACACTTAATTGCATTAACATTTCATCACCCTACATTAGATTTTTGTTGTGAATTATGACATAGAATATGACACAATAAAAGGGCGGGTGCCATAGTTACATGAATAGTAAAAAAATCCAACATACTATGATAGTGTTATCGTATCAACACACATCATTATGATGCCAAATTATTTTAGAAAGATCCAACCAATCCTTGGCGGAAGGGTGCTAAAATTAATGCAGTAAATGTGGTACTGACAATTTAATTCATCGTAAAATATTGAACATTATTGTGATTACAAGTCTACAATGTTTCTTTTTGGGGTTCCTCCATATTCTTTGACATGTCTCGTAGAACAATTTAACGATAAATTATAAGATCTTAGAAAAAAATTCCCCCGGAAAAAAATCATAACATTTATTTCACTTAAGAAAGAGTTACATTCCTTAGGCACCCAGAGCGTAAAACAAAAGATCCTTCAGAAAATTGCTTAAAAAAAACCATTTTAGAACATCTAACTTTCACATGTCCTAATCTTAATCCATACTTTTGAACCAAAATAGATCAAAATTTTGAGACCTATTTCACATTTACAGTTATAAAATAGCTTATTCCTGTCTGGAGATTACCTCCCCGTCCGAAAATTCCTCCTGAATTAGTTGAAACTCTGGCAATACCAATGCTTCCTTTGAAAGATTGTCAGCAGAAGAGTTCAATTCATGATATATATGCCAAAAGCATATGAATTTAAAAGATGTAAAGATAACTTTTAACTGTTGTCCCAGGATCTAGAGGTCCATATTTTCAATAATTAATTTTCCCAAGATCCAATCAATGGTTAGTTTGGAATCTTTGAAAACCTGGATCGTAGAAAGATTTTGATCTGTAGCACACTTTAGCATATAGAAAAGGGCCATGAAATCTACCTTATTGTTTTTACCCCTGCCCAGATTGAATTTGCTAGCAATAAAAATGAGTATTGGAAAAATGCACTTGAAAGCCTGCACCACAGATGTGTCTAGGCCCCTGGTAGGCTCCATTGAAAAAGCCCCAAGTTGAACTGGGATTGATATCTAATGGGGCCAACAGTCTCGACTCTTTTCAAGGACTTGTAGTGAACCAACAAAGTCAAAACCTCATGAGAGACCTTAAAAGCAGGTTGTGGCTTGCCATTAAAAAGATAAGAATTGCGAGCCCACCATATGCCCCACGTGACCAGGAGAGGGAGCGTCTGAAATGGTTTCAACTGATTTACATGAAAAATTTCCAAAAAATTGGTGAACAAAGAATCATGATCCCACAAACAACTAAGCTTCAAATGAATTTCAAGTTCCTGCCAGACTTGTCACAAAAAAACATAGTCCAAAAACAAGTGAAGATTTGTTTCTTCGGAGCACTTACAAAGATAAAAAATACACGGGCCATGCTTGGCGGACCTCTACAATCAGTCCCAAGTTAGAACTCGATTCTTAAGAATAAGACAAAATAAATTTTTTCCCTTTGGTGAACCATTCAATTGCTAGAGAGGTTTATACCACCAACAAGAATATGGCATCAATAATAATTTGATATCCCACTTTGGTGGAGTACCTGCCACCCGCATTTGGGTAGTTCCAAACACTATCATCCTCGGCCTTTGTTAGATGGACATGAGCTTGCCGAAGCTCTGATGTATATTGGGACCATTCCTCTTCCCAGTTATTCACGAGCCCTAAATCCTTTGCTGAAAGCCAATGTTGATGCCAGATTGAAGTGAGAGTAATATATCCAATGCGATTAAGAGTATAGATCCCTAGTTCACACAAATTATCCACTAAATTATTGGATAGAAATATATAGTCCCCACATCTAGCCATTACATTAGACCCAATATTTACCTGTCTGCCCGATCCAACTTTCCATGCTAGGAGGTGACCAACAATCATAAAATCTTGGGAAATCGACCACCATTGATTCGAGGCGTTGAATGAAACTTTTCTTCTTTGTTGAATCTAGTTCATAAGAGCACTTGGCTCAATATATTTGGTGATCAGGACATGCCTCCATAGGTTGTCACTTGTCAGAAAAATCCATAGAGGGTTTGCTACTGAAGCACGATCGAAAGTCCATAAGTCTTTTAATCCCCATCCTCCACCACTGTTTGGTTTAGACAGCTTTTTCCAGTTCACCAAATGTGAACCCAAATACTCAGAGCTGCCTTTACAAAGGAAATTGAAACACATTTTCTGAATGCGAGGCAATACCCCTTTTGAGATAAGTTCCAGAAGATGGCAGTAAATGAGAATTGCTTTAATAAAAAAAATTATTAGCACAAGTCTTCCCCCATGGGAGATCCATCTGTTATGCCAAAATCGAATCCTGCGTTCTATCCGATCCACAAACCAGTTCCAATCAACAGAGCCATATTTATTAGGTTTGAGATTGAAGCCAAGGTACTTGAATCCATCTCCCATCTCGTGAATGGGGAAGTTGAAAGGAAAAGAAAATAAATGGCGATGAGTCCCTTATGCATATGAAAGATAGACGGTACATTTTTCGACATTTATAAGCATTCTTGTTACCTCACAAAATAGCGCAAGAATATCTTTCAAAATATTGTTATCGAAATCTACACAAGAATAGAAAATTAGTATATCTTCCACAAAGAATAATTGTGATAGGCATTCTAAACACCCCATACGAATGCCATGAAATCCTTTCACTCTTTTTGCTTCTGCTATTGCACGACTAAGGCCATCGACCACAAGTAAGAACCTATAGGGTACAAAGGGCAGCCCTGTCTTAGGCCTTGAGCCGGTTGGAACAAAGGTGAACCTGCCTCGTTGATTATAATATAAAATGATATAATGGTGATGCAAGCCATGATCCATGTAACACCCTTGTTTCCCCCAGCTTGTAATTAATCATAAAATAGGATTACCATGCTAAGGCATGTGGACAGTGTAAATGTATTATTGTTTGAGTTGCTAATAACTGGCTGTGGGGGTGAAGCCTTGAAAGTACTGGCCATGATATCACTAGAGGAAAGAATGTGAAAACTATAAGAGAGGGTCATTATATAAAATAACCCCAAATTCCCTTGATGATGGATACTAAGCTAAGCATGATGGATACTTATCTGTGTTTAATTATGCTTGAGTGCATAGGTTTAACGCATTGTGGAGCTTCCTAATATGAAGCCCGATATTAATACCAGTTAGGTATGAATGATATTGAACATGAAAGTGATGCACATGTATGATGTAAGAGTATAGCTATAGATACAATATGGTTGCCTCGATGAGTGAAATATAAAGCAAAAAATTCTCTTGTCCAGAATAAATATGCATGGTTGACTCCATTCCGAAGAGTTGTGAAAGTTGTGTTCCAAATAATAGCTTGAGGGGGAATGTATTCCCTTTCCTCATGAAATACTAATATGATTAGATAAAAAGGGTAAATGAGCAAAGATGCTCTGTTGTCATAATAAGAGACAAATGATTATGCCTTTGAGAATCACATGAGAAGGATTGTGAACAATCCTGATTTGACTGGTCTTAAAGGTAGAGATGTAGGTGGGCTATGAAACATACCTATGACCGCTACATGCAGGTTTAGGATTATGAATATGGTTAAGTACATCATGGATGTAAGTTAAAAAAACCGGAATATGTATGGATACATAATTTGGGTACATGACAAAGATGCATGTTATATTCCTTATGGGATATTTGGTAAACTGTTGAAGCTAACTCAAGGTTGAGGCCATCACAAATAGTGATGGACATGCAATAAGGAAGTTGCATGTTGAAGGAGTTCCTTGTGGAGGAACTATGTGAAGAATCTGTCAAGAAAACAAAGTCACAACCTTAATGACTACTGAGAATTAAGCAGTGAGCCACAAGCTTATATATATATATATATATATATATATATATATACTAGAATCCTGGATTACATTTTGAAAAACATCATGTAATGAATAGAAGACTAATAAATGAACATTGACCATTCTGATAAATGAATGGTAATGTGCAAGATGCACAGGTTCATGATCCATTATGAAAAAAAAGTTTGCTATTAAAGCATGTTGTTGTATTCCAAAAAGGTTAGGGTGAGGCCTAACCAAGGCTGCTCAAGGAAAAGAGCAGGAAGATCCCAACAGGGAGTAAATTGCAAAAGCATAGAAAAGGCAGTGAGGCCTTAGAAATAACTCAGATGGGATGAAAAGTCCCAGGCGATGTAGAAAGAATTTGAAGAAGGGGAGAGCCTCAATTCTTTTCTTGCCGTGTATTATGTTTTTCCCTGGGATGAGAAAACTAGTACACTGATGAAAGTAAATGTTTTGACACCATAGTGATGATGGTTGTATTATTGTAGAAACGATTGAGAACTGTTGTGTTGCACTCATGAAAACATTAAGGATAATGTGATGAAGTGCATACAAATATGATAGGACATGTTTGAAAATGTTTTATTAATTTGAATGCTATGGTACTTGCATTTTTAATTTACATGAAGACTAATGTGTTTATGATGTATGTCATGTGTAGAAAGAAATAGATTGGAACTGTTGAGAAAGACAGTTGCCAATAATGAACAACCTCAATCAGAGGATGACTATGAGAAGGTTCTTGTTGAAAGATTGTTGAAAGGACTTTAAAAGTCCCCATGGAGCACCACTGATGGAGTAATATCAGAGGGGGTGCTAACAACCAAAACAGGTATAAAAATGTTCATGCCTATGTGGCACAAGGTATGAAGGGATTGGGTAAGAATCCATTCTGAATTATTTTACGATCTTAATATTATGTATGGAACATTGAAAGGAAGTTGTATGCCTTGGATACCCAAGTAGGGTATGATTCAGGAAGGAGAACCTGAATGATGGAGGTGTGAACCCCTGGTAGTAAAGACTGATTATAATTCTCAGAAGAATTCATGAACTGATATGTCATGAATAAGGAACGATTGGAAACAAAAGTGCTCATAGATATCACGTTGCATGGAATTGCTTCTAGGAAATGCATGTTTGCATAAAGGACAGACAATGGATTTCCATTGAGGAAGGAGGACCTTCCAACATTTCTACTTACATTGTATAGGTGTTAGAGAAAACCAAATTGGGTGGCCATGAGTGTTGGCACCCTGGTTATTAATGAAGGAGGAATACTTAAAGGCATTCATGTGAAACTTGTAGTTTCATATGTACTGAATTGGAATCGTGATCATATTGTAGCCGGAAGCATAGTCCTGCTGCAACAATGAATGGGAATGAATAAACCATATGGTGAAAAGCTTGGCTAAGCTCCAACGCACCATGACAAAGTACTTGTCGTAAAGTGTGGGAAACTTAAAATCATGCAAAGGTGCATTGGGTATGAATGTGGCCACAAACGTTGGCACATTCATTAAGGTCAATTGATATCTGAATTACATTCTGAAAAATTTGGTAGGCCGAAATGATGCACAGGTAAGGGATGATGTATCCTTTTTTCTTTGTATCCTTAAAATAGATGTGATGGACTGTTAATATGCTTGATTTTGAAAAGACAATGTGCATGAAAACTAACAATTTGTTTGGCTGAGGAATGTTGAAATTGCAAGGGGAAATGGGTCTTGGATATGGAAATGTTGTAAGCCCATAGGGAAGACCAATTGCCTACTGAGCCAAACTGCAAGGAATGGTATTTCCTTTTTGAGAAAGTGAATTTGATTGTTAGTATACACAATTATGAAATTTTTTGTGACGATGTTATAAAAGTGCAATAAAATGTATGTGCATGGAAACTAACAAGTGGTTTGGTTGATTGAAGTTGAAAGTGCAGGAAGCAAAGGAGTCTTGAATATGGCAGTGGTGTAAGCCATAAGGAAGACCAATTGCCTGCTGAGCCAAATCATTATGGAAAGGAAAGTCCCATAATTATGAATCTGTTTCCTGTGCGAAACAAATATGGAAACAAAATGTGGAATTTGGATATCCGTGGGTCACAGATTTACAAGAAAAATTTTGAATTTAAAATTTATGATGATGTCTCGTGAATTTTTATATGCCTGTGATACGGGTGAGAAAGAGTATAATCTGATCGCATGAAATAAAGACTGACTCGGGAGAAGGAGAGTAACCTTCATCCCTATCTATGATTGAGTCGGGAGAAGGAGAATAACCTTCGTCCCTAACTTTAGCTGAACTGGAAGGCAGTCAAGCTATAAAAGCATGAAAAATGGCTACTGCTGAGCCATGAGAACCCTCTGGTAAGCCATGATCATCTAGAACATATTGTGTTGATCTAACACAAGCCGAAGGGATGCCTCGACAGAGCAATTCTGAGGGACACCTCAACTATAAGACTCGACATAGTCTCTAGAATTATTTCTGTGCGAGAAAACCTTGGCAAGGCAAGATAGATCACTTGAGGGACTGTATAGCAGAGAAGGGGATGCCTGAGCCTGGGCCTGGGGGGTGAGTGACCACAAGGAAGAGGATACCTTAATAGTTCTTGTAAACTATTGATCGAGATCATGCACATGATGGGTGGTTCTTCCTGTGTGAGAAACCTTGGCAAGGCAAGATGGATCACCCAAGGGACTGTATAGCAGAGAAGGGTATGCCTGAGCCTGGGTCTGGAGGGTGAGTGACTGCAAGGAAGATGAAACCATGATAGTTCTTGTAAACTATTGAATTGGGATCATGCACCCAATGGGCACGTCAAGGAAAAGCAATGAGCCCGGATAACAAAACAACCATGTGGATACAAATCCACAATCTGCGCAGATAATTATTTTGCTAAGATTATGAAATTTTCCTAGAAATTTTTTTATGCAATGTTTTCGCATAAGACTATGATTAATGTGCTTGTTTTCCAAGAATTATTGAAATCAGGTGACCAAGATTTAAGGTCTGAAAGTGGACCTGACCGAGAAAGAATGATCAAAGATTTCTGAAACAACTGAATGAGAGAGGCACGACAGGTGTTTTGAGAAAGAACACCGAGGACGATGTTGCTTTAAGGGGGAGGGAATTGTAACTACCATGTTTCCCCCAACTTGTAATTAATCATAAAATAGGATTACCATGTTAAGGCATGTGGACAATGTAAATGTATTATTGTTTGAGTTGCCAATAACTGATTGTGGGGGTGAAGCCTTGAAAGTACTGGCCAAGATATCACTAGTGGAAAGAATGTGAAAACTATAAGAGAGGGTCATTATATCAAATAACCCCAAATTCCCTTGATGAGGATAATAAACCTCCTTCAGATCCCAAGGAGAGAAACCAGTTAATGAATAAAGGACCAGTGGTTGAATTATCAACCACTCCCATGAATGGAAGCATGGCAAAAACTGCAGAATGTCAGGCCGAAGTACCACGGGGTATGACAGACCAAGCTGACCAGAGTTCCCTTCTGATAGAAGGAACAGGATGGGTCGAGAACCATCCTGGAAGAAAGATATACAAATTGATAAGGAGAACGCACAGAGCTCTCCAACGAATAATGAACAGAAGGCCATGAGCTTGATGCTGAGTGAGAATCTGAAAAAACCTCGCCGAGGCCATAACAGAGAAGGAAATCTCTGAAAGCTTGCAGAGAACAGAACCTGAGAATAAGATGAAACATAGAAAGAGTCCTTGAGAACTGTGAGAGTTTTCTGGTGATATCATGGCTTGGCATGGGGGTGGCCATAGTGCTAAGAATGAATGCCTCTAAGCCTATGGTCAGGTGGAAGGATGAACACCCATAATCAGTTAGTTGGCTACCACCTGTAATAGATAAGTAATCACATATCTTGTGTATTTAAGTGGTACTATGAGTTAAAGTTGGATATCCCATGAATGTTGCAGGGATGGTTATGTTTCTTAATGATTTATACTATATTCCTTCTTTTGTGTCTGCTTAACTGTGTAATTAGGCAAGTAGGAAATTATATGGATTGGACTTGTTTTTTAATCGTAAATGCTTGCACCCTATGGTGGCTTAATCTAGAGCCATAGACTGTGAGTTCGTCAACCTTAGACATAGTTTCATGTACGCATGTCGACCCTCCTATTCATTCTGAGTCCCTTGGAGGAAGGAGTCTGTTAAAGCTCAGGAGAGATAGTGAACGCATGCATAGGCTCTCTGCGAGGCAAACAGAGACCGAGAACCACTTAAGTTCTATAGTTGAGGAATGAACGTAAGGGGTGCACGGAAGGATTCTTCCAAGTGTTATGTTCTGGAGAAAGAGTGCAAGGCTCTTAAGCCTTTCAGAGCCAACCAAGCTCAGGAAGAATAGTGAGATTGAAGTATCTAAAGGGAAGGCTCCTTTGTTCATATGAGGAACGAACGAGAAACTATTCAGGAAGAGCCAAGGTCTGTTGTGACTGTTGGATACAAAAAGGAGTGCAGTAGTTAACCCCTTGAGTCCTTTAGACTTCGCGAGTTTGGCGAATTGTTAGTTCGTCATAAGGGAAGTAAAAATTTCCATAGTCCTGAAGTTAATTTGGACCGTGGATCCAAGGATCTATCGGGACCCACCTTGACTGTCGAATCTGTGAGTTCAGATTTCGCGCAATGAAAGAATCGTGTATTGGTGCGACTAAACCTCCGAAAGTCAAAGTCCCGAAGTTAATCTGGACCGTAGATCTGTGGATCCGTCGAGATCCTTCTCGACCGTCCGATCTATGAGATTCAGAGTCCGTGCTTTGAGAGAATCGCGTGTTGGAGTGACCAAAACTACGAAGGAGAAGTTAAAGATCACTCAGGAGACACTCACAAAGTTACCGAACACTTTGCAGCTCAGCAAGGAGTGCTTGAGCGAAAGTGCCAAGAGGGAACATGAGTAGGACTTATTCCAATTCCCGAAGCTCGGGAGAGATAATGTTTTTCAGAAGCACTGAAGAGACCCCAAAGTCACAGGGATCGCAGGAGGAAGTTCAAAGGTGAAGCCTTTGAAATTTTTGGCATCTTCTAAGTTGGGAAAGATCAGAAGCTCAAGAGGAGGAGAGGTAGTGGCTGTTAGATCGTAGTGCGAAGGATCGACAACTGTCTGATTGAAGCAAGATGCATGAGCCTTAGCGCTTCGCACATGTAGGAGAGAGAACTTACCAAAGATTGAGATATGAGATTCTCAAAGTCTAGAGAGCTGGAAACCCGAAGTGAATCCCAGTCGTCCGATCATCTGAATCGAATCTAAGTCGTTAGATCACCCGAAGTAAATCTCAGGCATCAGATCACCTGAAGTGGATATGAGCTGTCAAATACTGTGAGTCCAAGAGGAGGCAAAGTTTGAAAGTTGAGATTTTCGAAGCTTGAAGAGCTAGAAATCCGAAGTAAACCTCAATCATCTGATCATCTGAAGTGAATATGAATCATCAGATCGTTCGAAGCAAATATAAAGCTTCAGATCGTCTGAAGTAGTTATGAACCATCAGATCCAGAGGACAGGTGGCGCGAATCTATGAATTTCAGATAAAGACCCGAAGTAAACGTCAGCTGTGAGATCATTCAAAGTAGATTAGAATCATTTATTGAGAAGGACATGTGGTAGATGATCTTCCATTTTGGGGGAATCTCTTCAGAAGTAATGCAAGTTTGAGAGTTGAAACTCCCGAAGGCCAGATTCGTGGAGGAGATTCTGGATGCATATTTGAAGGGATAGATGTCGACAGATCTTCCACTCCGAAAGATTGTCATATATGAAAGAGACAAAGTTTGATATTTGAAACTCTTGAAGGCCAGGTTCGTGGAGGAGATCATGGCCACATATTTGAAGGGACGGGTGTCGACAGATCTTCCACTCCGGAAGATTGTCATACAGGAAAGAGAGAAAGTTTGAGAGTTGAAACTCCCTAAGTCCAGATTCTCGGAGGAGATCTTGGCCGCATATTTGAAGGGACAAGTGTCGATAGATCTACCACTCCAGAATATTGTCATACAGGAAAGAGAGAGCGAAAGTTTGAGAGTTGAAACTCACGAAGGCCGGAAAGCCGGAATCAATTGTAGCCGTTGATTTGGAAAAGAGCTACATGTCGATAGATCGTGAAGATCTGAGATCTTGCGTGAAAGGAGAAAAGGTCGTTGATTGGATAGTTGGCCAGAGGTGGGTAAAGAATAGACAACATTTTTTGATCGAGAGGTATCACCAAGGAATTGGATATCAATGGTCGAGTTGGATTGCGGGGCCAGAATTTGCTCAGATGTTAAAAGCTGAGAGCGGGCCGCAATTTATACCACGGTTTTAACAAAGTGATACGTGGCAACTGGAGGTGTATTGCAGGGTGAAAAGCGGGTTGGCCTAAAACCACTCTTGCTTATGCCAACAATCACAGTTTTCCATGAGGTCATAGCCTAGGGCCATATGAAGGAAGGGGCTAATGAAAAAGGAGCTAGCGCCCAAACTTTGAGATTTCGTAGGTGTGAAGGGGAAGGTCGTGAGCACCATTAGACCTGCACCTGGAAGTCGAATGGGGTCTGCGTTTAATTAGAGAGTGAGACCATAAGGGTCTCAAAGAGTCGCTTGGCTTCAAAATCGGAGATCCTTGATCGGGAGGTCGGACTGGTTCCCCGACTTTCCAAATTAGAAGCCATGAATGGAGAATCTATCCTTTAAGGAAAGCGAAAATTTTTATGCCCCGTCGTGGGTGTGTTACAATCCACTTGACGAAGGGTAAGTTGAAGCCAACATGTAGGAGAAGGTGACAAAGGTAAAACCAAAAAACCCTGTCATAAGCCTTTAAAAGGTCAATTTTGATTACTGAAATCAGGTGTTTATGGATTTTGATGGAATGCAACCCTTCTTCTGTTGATATAATGGCTTCATGGATAAGTCTTCCCTTTAAAAATCCAAATTATTTTATTATAATATAAGTGGAGAGAACTAGCTTTAAATAGGTTGCAATAATTTTAGCTATTATTTATATAGGCAGTGGTAGAGGGCGGTAGGCCTAAAATCATTAAAAGAAGGTCGACCCATCTTAGGAATGACTGCAATAAAAGCAGCATTGATGTAGTGGAGAAGATTACCCATAGTTTGGAATTCTTCAACAACCCGAAGCAAGACATCACCCACAATATCAAAGAAGTGGTCAAAGAATTCTGCACTCCAGCCATTTGGCGCAAGACTTTTATCTTTTTTGAAAGTGGATAAAACCCCTTGGAGTTCTTCTTTAGTGATCTCACAGAACAAATCAATATTTTCCTCTTCATCAATGAGTCGACGATAAAGTGCAATTTTCTTGAGAATGACATCCATCTTGATATGATCTAGATCCTTGAAGATACCCTTGAAGTGATTGACACCAAGATATGCAAGATTTTGAAAACCACAAATTTTGTTACCTTGCAAATAAGAAAGTTCCCAAAAAGTGTTTTTATTTTTCCTGTAATTGGAAAATTTTTTTCTATTGTTATTTTTCATTTTTGTATCACTTGCCTCTATCCAGAGAGCTCGACTTTTAAGTCGCCATCTCTACTCTTGTTCGAGTAATAAAGAGTTCCTGTGAGATTCCAAATTCCTATAGTCTTCCAAAACATCTGAAGACCCCTGCGATTCATGCATTATACCATATATGTTCTCAAGACTCCTTAATTCCTCTAGATTATCCCATGATGATTTATATTTAAAGGGAGAACCTCACCTACCTTCAGACCATCTCAGTTCAAGAAATATAGGAAAGTGATATGAAGCACGGATTAGAACTACCCATGATCGATATAAACCAACTATCTCAAGTGTGTTATGATGCGATAAAAAGTGGTCCAATCTTTTAGCAATACCCTCCTCACTATTTATGTTATCGCCTCATGTGCAATGAAGATTAATGGGTTCAACATCAATCAAACCATTTCGTTCAAATTTGTCGATGAAAAGGTGGGCCAGTTTATCTTTTTAGGTCGAGGATCCCCACATATCTTCCTTATTGGTAATAAAGTTGAGATATCCACCAATGATGAGGTTGTCCATTCAAATCCATTGTAGGTGAAAAAGCTTGAACCAAAAATCCTCCTTGCCTTCGTATGGCCCGTAGAGGTTGAGGACAAAAAAAATACAATCCAAATCCATGCTAAGAACATTTATAAGTAGACGTGAATGAATTGAAAAACAATTTAATAACTTGCAATGAGGAGACATGCTCGTAATAAGGCCTCCCGAGTTGCCAACGAAATCCACCCCATAAAAACCCCAACCTGAGAATAATTTCTCCAACTCGGGAATAAAGGATTGAAACATACCCATTGACTCTTGAATCAGAACAATCTCAAGATCATTCGCTTTAAAAATTCTCCATAGGGAGAGCTTTTTGGTCCTCCCCCTAAGGCCATTAATATTGATAGACATGATCTTCGTGAAACCCTGCGGGAGGGGATTTTCCGGCTCTAAGGACCCTTGATATGAATCAATGCCTTCCTTGCGAGATATTGCAAGAAGCATGCTCTTGAGCATGTTTAAGTGTTGACTTGTGTCCAAATTTACTAGGACCAATGTGCTTAATGTTATTGAAACCTAAACCTTTAGGGATAGAGAGCTCCCGAGGTCTAAGCATATATGTGTCCCTATCCAGTGAAGCTGAAAAATAACTCAAGGAGGTTTCCTTTCAGGGATTGGACACCCGACAAGAGAACTATCCATATCTTTATCAAGATTAATATCAAACGAAACCTTGAGCTAACACAAAGAAGAAACCAAGGGAAAGAGAACTCTAACATTAGGCTCAGAACACTAGACAAACTTATTCTCATTCAAATTAATCATAGGAAGGGAAAGAGAAAAAGAAAGGGAAGATAGATCCAAGTGACAATACTTACCATATGTCCCATAAGAAAGTGAACTCTTTGCCCAAATGGCTTCGATCTTGCTCCATTGAGAAGCTGATAACTCGAGACCATCTCCAGGGATGTATGGATACACTTTTTCCTCTATCCCGACCAACAACTCTTCATTTAATTGTAATGGAATGTCTCCAATTCGAATATTCAAAACATCGCCAACCTGATCTGAGGCTGGAACCTAAACCACTAACCCCCTTTCACCACCTTGAACCCCACGGGTTTTCGAGACAAAAAATTCCACCCTCTTCCTAACCACAGGATTGTCACCCTTTAACTACTAATCAATTGCAGGACAACCATGGAATTTTTTCCAAAACTCATAAGTACAATATGACATAAAATGACCCACTCTATGGCAATGGGAATAATGAAAAGGGATGTTGAGGTAGTCCAAAGGTCATGTATACTTTATAACTCCGCATACCAGATCCAAAGATTCAAAAGGACCTTGCCAAGGATCCAATGCCAAAAGGATTTGCGCCATTGTGCGATGATTGTTGATCTTATATAACTATCATCATAAGTAATTAAAGTGCCCAAAAACTTCCCTATAGCCTTAATACCCTCATTTGTTTAGAATTCCAGAGGTAAATTAAGAAGCTTTATCCATGTGGGTAAAGGAAAGAACCTCTTCCTTGGCATCAAAATGTGGATGTCATGGCTTTACGCACATCATATGTTGTTCAAAATACTATCACTCTTCTGGAATATTTAAATAATCACAATCCTTGTTTGATCAAAAAAACCGATCTAAAAAAAAAAAAACCGATCTAACCTCTCGATAATAGGTGAAATACATGGAAACAACCTAGACGTGCCCCCCATAACATTTTCACCCACGAGGTAAGTGAAACTATAGATACTATTTAGCCACAATATTTATCATTCAAAGCTCAACCCTCTAGCTCAGAGATTTGATTAACCCTAAGGTCCTTCCCCACCACCATCGAAACATCTCCCCCATACAATCTCACCACCTGTCATCGCTTCTAATTAGGGTTTCCACCATAATTTGACACACCACCCTAGAACTCATCTAGAATAATTTTTCTTCCTATAAATTGAAAAGCCTCTTTTACCCCCTTACTCATCTTTATGCGGGAATACAAAGGAGCAAATGAAAACACAAAAGAAACTCAAGAAGGATTTGGAGAAATGCCACCTTGGGAAAACCCGAGGCTTACTAAACCCTCTTTCCACGTAGGATTAAAGTGTTGTACCACCTCTGGATAACCCAATCCCAATGGATATACACCTGCCCTAGATTTTTCTGAATCTAAAAGCTTTACAGGTGGTGAAGTAAAAGAGACCTCCACCATGGAAAGCGAACTATCACCATCATTGGCCAGAGCTCGTGAAACAAAGTGAAAAGTAGAGGAGAAAATATTTGATTCTAACACTGAATCCTCTGAGTAGTCTACTAAGGGTAGATACTCATCCATGACAAGGACCCCTGATTTAGACAAAAAAAATGCCACTTGTCCGCCCACTCAGAGAGAAAACTGCAGAAACCCTACGATCACCCTTAAGAGTTATTTTACTAATAATTAAATTTTTAACTACAAAAATTATTATATTTAATTAATAATACTTTATTATTATTAGGGGTGGAAAGTGCAGGTTGATTCTCTTTGAGCTTAGAGGAAATGTGAAATATATTTTGCTTGGAGTCTAGGTGTCACCACTTATAACGAGGCCAATGCATTCATTGTACTACAAGGAATACAATTGTTAAAGGGACAAGGGGTGAAGTATACTACAATAGTTGGATATTCTTCTATCATCATAAGGTTTATCCTCCAATAATCAATTCCTTGGAATCCTAGCCTCAACCGCTTGGTTTTGAGAATTATGGAAATAATCAAACATTTTGACACTGAATTATGGAAATAGTCAAACATTTTGAAACTATCTCCTTCTCCTAAGTTTAAAAGCTCATAATTCAAAGGTCGATTACCACACTAATAAAGGAGTGGAGTTGAACAAAAGATTCATTCAAATAAAAGGGGGTGCACCTCATCCGACATTGCCCCTCCCATGATATTGATACTCATTATGTGATGGAAGTGATGCACAAGTGGCTAAACATGCAAGCTCGAAAGGATGAGGATTTATGGTACACATTCCTCCCTTCACTTAGTTGCACCAAATCATCAACACCCATGACTATGAAGAACATTAAGGAATGATCCATTCTTGCATTTTGACATTTTATTCTATTTATGTGAATTTGAAATGCATTTCTCCTCCTCCTTGCAACCCTTCGCTCGTGCAATTCAAGTCTAGAGGCACATGGAATTGAGGTAGGGATGTGGATAGATGCTTATGAAAGGGTATTGGAGCCTATTGCAATCCTCTTCGAGCCTAGGGATTACTCATTTTGGAGGTTTCAATGGTCCATTGTAGGAATGAAAGACTTGTATTGTGTGAATTGGTTGAAGTTAAGTGGTAGATGAAGAGGTGAGAACAATGACTCTTTGAGATTTAGAAGGAAGTGGTCAATTTGACCCTTCAATAGAGTCAATTGCACGAGTCGTGGGAAGTAAATTTTCTCATGGAAATTTAGAAACATGTTAGGTATGTTGTGGAGACTACAACTTAAATGAGGACTCCGCGAGAAATGGAAAAAGAGCTCAAATATTTCATGCGGATTTAGACAAACATGTATCTAGAGATGGACTTGAAGCTAAATTTGATGGTCTCTTTGGTTTCTTATGTTTTTAATTTTCTAAACCTCCCCCCTAAATGTAACTCAATCCCCCCATCCCTTGACCATTTGTTTAATTTGTGAATAGTCTTCACATGCCTTTTTGGGACTCAAGGTTGGGGAAATGGTTCTCCAATGCTCTTCCTTCTTGATGCTGGAAGTATTTGAGGATGGAGCTCGGTCTGAGGATCTCCCAAGCATGAAAAAGTGCAAGGAGGAGGAGTATGTTAAGAAGTCTCAGGGCCAACCCTTCATGGGCCAACATTCTAGTTTTTCTTTTTTTGGTGTGAAATGTACTATAAAGTTTTGTTAATTTTGGGTCTCTTTGTCAAGTAGTATACCTACCATGCCAGTCAATTTAGGTCTTGGTTAGGTAGCTATAAGGGTTTGGGGAACAAATACTTTGTAATTTTGGTATCAGGTTGTGGCCACCTTTTTCTATGTTTGTATTACAATGTTGTCTAGCTAGGTCGCAACTTTTTCTAATGTAATGATATCTATAATAATAATACTAATAATACTTATTATCATTATTATTATTTTAATAATTGAATAATATTAAATTATATGATCCGAAAAATCCTTAGATGCTAATTATTCTTTAATTTTTTAATACACATACACATCTATTTGATCTTCGAAATAATAATGATCGTTTGATTGTTTGCAATAAACATGTGAATTAACTTACCTATCCAAATTCACTTTAATGATAAACAACTTGCAATATAACTGAGCAAAATAGAACAATAATATCAAAATAACATACACAACTTTGTTAACAAAGTTCACCCAATTTGGGCTATTTCTCCGGGTCCGCTTCCAATAGAGACATCTTTATTAATGCTCAAATGCTTGTGTTTTACATTGACCTCTTTACACATTGCTCAAACTCAAAAACAATGTGCACCATCAAATTCCTTGCGAAATTTCAAGAAAAATGAGTATAAAGTTCATAAAATTCCATCAAAGAACCTCTCGACACGTATTACAGTGCAATCCCAAGGTCTTGATACCTCTGGCATGAACCTCGAGACCCAATATGTAATCTACAAATGATTGTCCTTTCCTCAGTCTGTGCATCCATTAAATAGGGAGTCAAGTTAAAACCTCTGTCTAAAACTATAGGCAGATATTAAATATAAAAATACTTGTACTCCTAAACAATAGGTTCCAATGGCGCATTGGTTGGGTGGTTGTATTTGTTGGCGGTAGGTTGCGGGTTCAAAACTCCACGACC
>SNQJ01S0045479.1:27955-44291 GCA_010110895.2 Picea sitchensis
TATATATTATGGTTTAACCGTTGGTAATTAGTTGTAGCCCCCACATAATTTGGGGTTACGGTTATATGGAGACCCACATATACTAGGGTTGAGGGCTTAGCCCTCGACCCTTTTTCCGACCAATGAATCAAACAAGCAACTTTAAATATATATGGCGTTGTATGTGGTTAAGACTCGTGTGCATGGTGTAATAGTAGTTCGTTGGTTTGTTGGGCAAGAGAACCGAGTTCGATCCTCCGAGATGTTAACTAAAATTTTGAACAACCTGATCCATAAATGGCCAATGAGAGGCTGCCATGTGGAAACCTCTCATTGGTCTATCATTGCCATGTGTCAAACTACAATTGGTCCACCTATGCCATACGGGCGCTTAGTCACCTGCTAGGTCAGACGTATGGTGTGCCATGTGGTGCTCCATGGTGTTGCCATGCCAACACCGATGTACAGATGTATGGTCATGCCAGGTGTCACTCTTGAAGTGGTGACACGTGTCACCTTTGACCCTTTTTACTTTGAATTTTTCCTGGTTTGACGTGAACATTGACCAACCATAAATTTTGGATACAAACTCTGTTTGAGGTGATTATTTCACTGTTGGAAAGCTATAATTGATATCTATGCATTGATGTCCTTTTCAAGAACATTTGAGATGATCAAATTTTGAGCATTTTTGAATCCTTTTGGACCTTTGTGAGCATTCTAGATATTTCTAGACCTCTGTGAGCATTCCGGATTCTCTTGGATCATTCCTCCCCATTGGAAGCCTTTTGGACCACCAAAAGTTTTGATTACTCAACAACTAAGTGAGGGTAAAGCTCCCTCACCTTCCTGATCTCGATCCACTTTGTTTTGCTTGGTTTCACCCCTTTAATAGCAACTCGAAGATATTCCACATCACCTCATTGTGAAGTTTTGATTCTTCTGTCGAGAATAACATCTTCCTATAGCTCGTCTAAATACTCTGGAGCAAAATCATCAACTGTCAGAACCTGAATACTTTCATCTTCGTCCATAATCATATGAGGCTCATAAAGTTTCAAAATCTCAACATTTAACACTGAATACATTTTCATGTAGGATGGTAGATCTAAACAAAAGGCATTAGTACCAATGTTCTCTAAGATCTTGAATGGACCATATTGGATTGGCCTGATTTTTTTACCTTCACCCTTCATTCTATCATTGTTGATATGTAACCACACTTGATCGCCAACTTGAAACTGATGATCAACCCAATGTTTATCATGCCTAGTCTTGTATTTGGCTTGGCTCTTCTCCAACTGTTCATGTGCTACTTCATGTACCTGTTGGATCTTCTGAATGAACCTTTCAACTTTATCTGTATCATCATGTCCATTCTCTTTAATTGTTTCTCCAAAAGAAAACTCCATAGGTGATTTAGGAAAGTACCCCAAACATACTTCAAAAGGAGTTCTCTGAGTATAAGAATGCATGGCATGATTATAAGCATATTGCACATAGGGAAACTTTTCACCCCACAACTTAGGATGGTTGTTGTAGTATCCTCAAAGTAGATGCACCACTATTTTGTTTACCACCTTTGTCTGTCCATCTATCCGCGGATGAAAATTTGTGCTCTTCTTTAACTTAGTGTCCATTAGCTCTCATAAGTGAGACCAAAACTTCCCCAAAAAATGAGAGTCTCGATCTAATATAATAGATGTAGGCAGCCAAAAATGAACCCATACATTAGCAAAGAACAACTGTGATGTTTGTTCAACGGTGACCTATTTCTTGCATGGCATAAAATACACATGTTGTTGGATCTATCCACAACGCCATATAAGTAATCATGACCTGTCTTGGACATCGACAAACCCCCTACAAAATCCATAAAGATACTTTCCCATGGCTGAGAAGGTATTGGAAGTGGCATATATAATCCCAACTTTCTGTTGCTAGGTTTTCTTGTGGAACACATAACACACCCTTTTACATACTTGTAAATTGTCTCTTTCATTCGAGGCCAATAACAATATCTCTTTAACTGTGCTACTGTCTTACCAACCCCAAAATGACCAGAAATGAGAGATGTGTGAGCTTCTCTAATTATATTTACTCTTTCATCTTTGGTTATACAAAGCTTTCCAAGATGATACAACAAATTGTCATGCACATGATAATCTAACTATTGATTTCCATGAATTAAAGCCATATATACATATTTAAAATCATCATCACTTGTATAATGTTCAACATAACTTTCATGAGCTAAGGGATTATACCTTAGTACTATAGATGCATTGATCAGTGGTCTTGACAAAATATCTACAACCTTGTTATGAATACCTTTCTTATACTTGATTACCAAATGAAACTGTTGTAAGAAACCCATCCACCTGGAATGTTGTGATTGTTGTAGCTTGGTCTGTGATTGCAAATACTGTAATGGTTGATGATCTATATGAACTATTGTCTCATTTCCCATTAAGTAATGTTTCCATTTCTTCACACTTTGTACCAACGTATACAATTCCTTATCATATGTTGGATAGTTAATTACGGTTTGAGTAAAAGTTTCAGAGTGATAACATATAGGTTTACCTCGTTGCATCAAGATTGCTCCCATGGAATATCCGCTTGCATCGGTTTGGATCTCAAATGGCTATTGTGGATCTGGCAAAGAAAAAACTAGTGTGATGCTTATCTTTTCCTTCAATGTCTCGAAGGATTTTTGTTGCTTGCCTCCCCATTGAAAGACTTGTTTTATACTTATTAACGCATGTAGAGGAGCTGCTATGAAAGAGAAATTAGCAATGAATTTCCTCCAGTATTGTACTGCTCCTAAAAAATATTCTTACTTCTGTGGCAGTGGTTGGCTTGGTCCATTTCAAAATAACTTCTAGTTTTGTAGGATCTATATTTAGCTGACCATTCCCTACAATGTAACCCATATATACCAGAGAAGTTTTGCCAAATTCACATTTAGACAACTTAACATACAACTTCTCCTTCTTCAAGAGTTCAAAGATTGTCGTGACATGCATTATATTATCTTCCCATCTTCAATTGAAGACAAAAATATCATGTAGACAATGAAAAAATCATCTATGTAAGGCCTGAACACAACATTCATTACCATCATAAATGTCGCAGGTGCATTACATAAGCCAAATGGCATAACTAACCATTCAAACAAGCCCTGCGTTGTCTTGAAATCAGTTTTCCATATGTCACTTTCTGCATTTTTGATCTGATGGTAACCACTTCTCAAGTCTAATTTAGTGAAATAAGAAACATTATTTAATTGATCCAATAAATCATCAATTCTAAGAAGAGGATATTTTTTCTTTACCATAATCTTGTTCAGTGCTCGAAAGTCAATACACATCCTCCACGTACCATCTTTCTTCAGAACTAAAACAATAGGAGATCCACACAGAGAGGAGCTTGGCCTTGTGATTCCATTATCAAGCAACTCTTGAACTTGCTTCTTTATCTCTACATTCTATAGCACTGATGACCTATACATACCAATGTTAGGAAGAGAAGCATCCTGCTGTAAATAGATTTCATGTTCAACCTCCCTCTTAGAAGGAAACCCTGTAGGTTCATGAAATAACTCATCACAATTAGATATGATTTTAACCAACTCATGTTTATGATCTGGATCACAACCTGATAAAACATCGGATATATATTCTTCTTTTTGTTTCACTATCATGAGAACAAAATATTTACTTGCATTCACGAGTCTTTTCATTTTCCCCGTGCTCACTAAAGAAACATTAGTTTTGATACGATGAGCTTTGACAATAAATTCAATCCCATCCTTGAAAATGTGGTATTTATTCTCTTCACGATAGAATATAGACTTCCTATCAAATAGATATGGACTACCCAAGACAATGTCGCAAATGTCAAGAGGCAAAACATCTAACTCAACCTCATCAAAGAACTTGGATGTAATTACAAATCTGACCTTACGTTGCTTTGTTACCTGCAACTTAACATCTTCACACACCCAATCTAATGATATGGTTTTTTATGAGGTTTCATCTTCAAACCCAACTTCTTAACAATTGCTTCAGATATTAAGTTAACTTGAGATCCACTGTCGAACAAAGTATCTATTTTTGTATGCTTGACTATAACCCTAACATGGAAAAGCTCGCTTCTTTTCTTTTGATCACTAACACTTTCTGACTTAGCAGGTTGAACTGAAGAATTAGTAGTAGATATACCTTTGCTTCCTATTGCCATGATCTTAGATTCCATCCTGAATCTGATACCAGATCCATTTGAGCTGATGCAATAGTCTTCTGCTTCCCTTTATCCTAGAACTTATTTGGTCATAATTCTGGATGTAGCTTCCATCACTTTGCTTCCTCATGATCCTTTCTCTTACAATGGGAACATGTAGGTCTTTCTTCAACTTTCTTTACAGAAGTTGACTTCTTACTCTTCCATTTTCCTTTCGGTTTCTTTTCTAACTTGTGTGGATTCTTATCTTCAATTGCATGTTTCCCCTTACTAGCCTCCATATGAGTAGCTTGTATTGATACTTTATCAATGTTATTAGGTTTAAACATCATGATAGTGTGTCGAAGATATGAGTGCATGCCACCAATATACTTTAGAAGAGTTCCCTGAGCATATATTGGAATTCCTAAAGACAATGCTTTCTTTTTAAATTCCTACGTATATACTTGATTGAATATTTTTCCTCTTACCTTGTCAGAGATGTTGCCATTCCATAATTATAGTTTGCACATAAGCCAATGGATAAAATTGTTTTCTAATTGCAATAGTAAATTCATCCCAAGAAGTAATTATTGTACCTCGTTGAACAATATAAACTTATGTCTTACTCTTCCACCATATCAAGGTTGTACCACCCAGTCGAAGAGTAGCCAATTGTATTTTTGCAGTGTCATATACAATCTTTTGCACCTTGCAATATACCTCTATTTGCTTAATCCAATTGTTCAATTTTTTTGCATTCAATTCTCCATCATAAATTGGCAATTTGAACTTAACATCCAATTTTAATAAAGGCAAATTATGAACATGGGAAATCTTCTTAGTGGACTTCTTCTTATGTGAAGAATTTTCACTTTGTGAATGATGAAGATGGTGAGAATGGTTCTGAAGGTCCTCCATCTTCACCTTCTCCTTCATCTTTGATTGGTTTTGTTAAGTACCAAATACTGAATACAAAACCACCTCAATAGATCCACAGGAAAATATAGAAGAAACACTTTTTATTATAAGAAAACCCTTGAGGTAGGGCAACACCATACAATGGATCCTATTATGGAAGGGATTTTCTCCTGTTCACTTGCCTCTTCGAGGGAGCATCCTCCTACCGAGCTACCACTCCAAATACAATACTTCTCTTCATATCCCATTACATTGATTTAACCCCTTTATATAGTGCTATCATCACCTAAGAACATTTTAGAGGAGGAATCTTCTAGAAGCAGAACCTTCTAAGAAGTCCTCTTACATTTATTATATCTAACTACTCATCTATTATATATAACTACCATAGTGAGCCTTATTTAATAATATAGTGGACCTATTCCACCTTACATTCAATGGCCTCCACTACCTCTCTAGCTACTTAACATTCCATCCCCCTTATGAAAGCGTTGTCCTCAATGCTTGTTACGAGGGTGTACAACCATATACCAGGGTCCCATGGATAAGTGTGGACCATAGTATTGAAGTAGACTAGAGAACCATGGTCCCATATAGAAATGAAAGCCACCATGCTAAAGTAGTCCAACCTCCATTGTAAACCAGGGTCCCATGTCCAAGTGCTCATGTGAACTCCACTCAGAAGATTTTGGAACCCAATAACCAACTAAAAATGATGCTCCAAAGACTGACACCTGTCATGTGGATCCAAATAAGAAGATCCATCCACATAGTGGAAAAGGGTCAGAGCAGAATCTGGAAGGAGTAATACCACTATAGAATATGCAGGATGGACACTCGTAATAATCATTGGCTCTCGATTTGTCACATTGATGTTCTCTATAGAAGGTGGAGTAGAGTCATCAAATAAAAGATGAAAATAGTTATCATCCAAAAAATGACAACTGTCCATATACCAATCATCACAATTGGTCTCGAAATAATACCAAGCATATATTTCTTGATTATATCATTCCAGAATATGCCTTGAAATTTTGGACTCTTTAATACATTCATCTTGAATATGTTGCATTTCAACTTTGAGCTCTTGAATACGTTTCTCTTGAATATGTTGCATTTCAACTTTGAAATTTTGAATTGTTGTCTTGATGGCTGCCATGATTTGAGAGCGAATATCCATCGGAAACACCACATATAATATACCAAAATAAATCTCTTAAAATGATTTATCCAATGGCATTGATCTGGTAGCAATTTGAGAACACTATGAAAAGTTGTGAACTCTACAGTCCCGCCACTGTCACAAAAAAACCCCTAAAAATAGCTGATTTTAAATCAACGATATATTCACTTCTAGAGCTTTGATTTGGATGATTTGTTTGTTGAAATTGGGTGAAATTGTGAGAGGAACACAAATATGCAATTTATTTTGGAAAATTAAGCCCCAAACTGCTACAAAAATAAAAAAAATCACGCGTCTATCTGCGAAAAACCCTGAAATAACAGAATTTAAAGCTTCAATAACTTTATTTCTCGGACTCCGTTAAGGATGATTTTTTTTTAATTGGGTATTTTTCTGAGAGGAACTCAGATATACAACCAGTTTCTGAAAATTTTACACAGAAATACACATAAATCATCCGTAAAGGATTCTCCAAAAAAAAACTGTAAAAATAGAAAAAAATTGCCCACAATTCTTGCCAAGGAAAGTGATATGATACCAATTGTTAAGTACCAAAGACTGAAGACAAAAAACCATAATATATATATAGAAGAATAATATGCAAAATCTCCTTTATTATAATATAAACCCTTGAGGTAGGGAAACACCATACAATGGATCCTATTATGGAAGAGATTCTCTCATGTTCACTTGTCTCTTCGAGGGGCAACCTCCTAATGAACTACCACTCCAAATACAATACTTACTAACTTGCCTCATTACATTGTTTGAACCCCTTTATATAGTGCTACAAACCACCTATGAACATTCTAGAGGATGAACCTTCTAAGAAGTCATCTTACATTTATTATATCTAACTACCATAATGGGCATCATTTAATACTATAGTGGACCTAGTACACCTTACATTGAATGGCCTCCACTATTATCACTATGGGCCCTCTGCCCCTGCCCCCCCACTACCTCTCTAACTACCTAACATTTGTTAAGTACCAAACACTGAAGTACAAAATACCACAATAGTACCAAAGATGTCTGAATACAATCACCACACAAGATACATGGAACAATATAGAAAAACACCACTTTATTATTATCAAACCCTTGAGGTAGGGAAACACCATAAAATGGATCCTATTATGGAATGGATCCTCTCATGTTCACTTGTCTTTTCGAGGGGGAAACCTCCTAATGAACTTCAGCTCCAAATACAATACTTCTCAACTTGTCTCATTACATTGATTGAACCCCTTTATATAGTGCTACCACCCACCTATGAACATTCTAGAGGAGGAACCTTCTAGAAGTGAAACCTTCTAAGAAGTCCTCTTACATTTATTATATCTAACTACCATAGTGGACCTAGTCCACCTTACATTAAATGGCATCCACTATTATCACTATGGGCACTTTGTCCCCCCCCACTACCTCTCTATCTACCTAACATTTTATCCCCCTTATGAAAGCATTGTCCTCAACGCTTGTTATGAGGGTGTACAACCATATACCAGGGTCCCATGGATAAGTGTGGACCATAGTGTTGAAGTAGACTAGAGAACCATGGTCCCATGTAGAAATGAAAGCCACCATGTTGAAGTAGTCCAACCGCCATTGCAAACTGGGGTCCCATGTCCAAGTGCTCATGTGAACTTCACGCAGAATATATCTGAACCCAATAACCAACTGAAAATGATGCTCCAAAGACTGACACCTGTCATGTGGATCAAAATAAGAAGATCCATACACATAGTGGTAAAGGGTTGTAGTTGAATTTGGAAGGAATAATACCATTGTATAATATGCAGGATGGACATCGATGATCATAAATGGCTCCTGATTTGTTACATTGATGTTCTCTACAAAATGTGTAGTAGAGTCATAAAATAAAATATGAAAGTGGTTGTCATCCCAGAAATGACAACTATCCATATACCAATCATCACAATCGGCCTTGAAGTCATACCAAGCATAGACTTCTTGATTATATTCATCCCTGATGTCCGCCATAAGATATCTCTCCTGCATGCTAGCCAAGGAATCATGAATACTACGAAAAATATCCCTAAGACCATCTGCAAAGTCATGCAATGTGTCGTGCATTTGGGCTTTGAATGCTTCAATCATCTGTAGGATTTCCTTGAGGATTTGAGAGTGAATAGCCATTGGAAACACCACATAAAATATATCAAAAGAAAGCTATAGAAATTCTCTATTCAATTGGTCTAATCTGGTAGCAATCTGAGCACCCTGTGAAAAGTTATGGACTCTGCAATCCTGCCACCATCACGAAAAACCCCAACAAATGGTTGATTTTAAATCAACGATATCTTCACTTCCGTAACTCCGATTTGAACAATTTTTTTTTGAATTTGGGTGAAATTGTGATAGCAACTTAGATTTATAATTTTTTTGAGCAAATTCCTCTCCACGTACTACAAAAATTAGAAAATTTTGCGGTCGTCCATGGAAAAGACCCTGAAAAATAATAGATTTTAAAATGCCAATAACTTTACTTTCCGGACTCCGTTTTGGACGATTTTTTGTTTTAAATTGAGTGTTTTTATGAGAGGAACTCATATATACAACCAATGTCTACAAAATTTTCTTAGAAATTTACAAAAATCGTCTAAAATATCGTGGCCCTCTTTTTCTTCTCCGAAAAAAATCTACAAAAAGTAAAAATATTTGCCACAATGCATACCAAGGAAAGTGCTCTGATACCAATTGTTAAGTACCAAAGACTGAAGTACAAAATACCACAATAGTACCAAATATATATGAATACAATCACCACACAAGATATATGGAACAATATAGAAAACTACAACTTTATTATTATCAAACCCTTGAGGTAGGGCAACACCATACAATGGATCCTATTATGGAAGGAATCCTCTAATGTTCACTTGCCTCTTCTAGGGAGAAAAATCCTAATGAAATTAAGCTCTAAATACAATACTTCTCAACTTGTCTCATTACATTGCTTGAACCCCTTTATATAGTGCTACCACCCACCTATGAACATTCTAGAGGAGGAACCTTCTAGAAGTGGAACCTTCTAAGAAGTCCTTTTACATTTATTATATCTAACTAACATATTGGGCCTTATTTAATACTATAGTGGACCTAGTCCACTTTACATTGAATGGCCTCCACTATTATCACTATGGGCCCTATGGATCCCCCCACTACCTCTCTAACTACCTAACATGTTCAACTTTATCTGATGTATCTTCTTCCTTGGCCTTCTTTTGACCCTCATACATTTCTTCTACCATGTATTTCATTAAATTAAAAGCCTCGAAGAAATCATCTTCAGAGTCATAAGGACCTAACTTTCTTGGCGAAGTCATCTCTCTTCTTTGAGTAAAGCTCTTCAAACCAATTTTTGGATTATAACTTGCAAGTTTGTCTTTACCAAGCTTGAATCTAGATCTTGTAAGCATTCACTTGCAAACACTTGTCAAAACCTAGCTTTGATACCAACTTGATCTAAAAAATCCTTAGATGTTAATTATTCTTTAATACACATACACATATACTTTATCTTCGAAATAATAATGATTGCTTGATTGTTTCCAATATACATGTGAATTAACTTATCTATCCAAATTCACTTTAATGATAAACAACTTGCAAAATAACTGAGTGAAATAGAACAACAAAATCAAAATCACATACACAAGTTTATTAACGGAGTTCACCCAATTTGGGCTACATCTCTAGGTCTGCTTCCAATAGAGACCTCTTTATTAATGCTCAAATGCTTGTGTTTTACAATGACCTCTTTACACGTTTCTCAAACTCAAAAAATGAGTACACCGTCGAATTCCTTGCGAAATTTTGAGAAAAATGAGTATAAATTTCATAAAATTCAGTCAAAGAACCTCTCGGCACACATTACAGTGCAATCCCAAGGTCTTGATACCTATGGCACGAACCTCGAGACCCAATCCATACTCTGCAAATGATTGTCCTTACCTCAATCTACACACCCATTAAATATGGGGTCAGGTTAAAACCGTCATCCGAAACTATAGGCAAACAATAAATATAAAAATATGTGTACTCTTAAACAATAGGCGCCAATGGCGCATTGGTTAGGCAGTGGTATTTGTTGGCGGTAGGTCGTGAGTTCAAAACTCCATGACCCTCGCATTTTTGTTAAAACGGTGGAATAATATATATATTATGGTTTAAATATTGGTATTTAGTTGTATCCCTCGTGTACTTTGGGGTTACGGTCATATGGAAACCCACATATACCAAAGTCGAGGGCGTAACCCTCAGACCTTTTAAAAAACAACTTTAAATATATATGGCTCGATATGTGGTTAAGACTAATGTGCATGGTGTAATGGTAGTTCGTTAGTTTTTTGGGTGAGATGCCTGGGTTCGATCCTTCGAGCTCTCAACTAAAATTTTGAACAACCTTATCCGTAAATGGCCTTCGAGCTCTCAACTAAAATTTTGAACAACCTTATCCAGAATGATAATGGGAGGTCACCATGTGGTGACATCTCATTTTTCTATCCCTTGCCACATGTCAACACATAATTGGTCCACTCCTATGCCATACAGATGCCCAGTCACTTGCTAGGTTAGACATACAATGTTCCATGTGGTGCCCCATGGTGTTTCCACATAATCACCGTACAAATGTATGGTCATGCCACATGTCACACTTTTGACCCTTTTACTTTGACTTCCCGGTTTGACTTGAACTTTGACCAACCATAACTTTGCATATGAACTCCATTTGAGACGACTTTTGTAAGGGTCAGTTGGAAAGATATCACCGAAGCTCTAATGCATTGATGTTTTTTTGAGAACATTTGAGATGATCAAATATTGAGAATGTTTTAATTCTTTTGGACCTCTGTGAGCATTCTAGATAATTCTAGATCATTGATGAAATGCTTAAATGATATATATATATATATATATATATATATATATATATATATATATATATATATATATATATATATATATATGGGGAAATTTGTTAACAATAAAGATTGGAGTAGAGCTCACAACAAAAAGGTACAACAAAAAAACAATTGTTCTTCAATTTACAAACCCATGGAGTGTTACATGTCAGCATGAAACTATGGGCCTGATAATACTTTAGGTATAAAATACTCCTATCAAAATGACAAGTGCAGATTTTACAATATATGCCTTGATATTTAAAAACTTAAAAAAACATAACAAAATATTATTAAGAAGACCAAACAACTATTGTTATCAACCCTGAGGATCAATTGAATTATCTGGCATATTTGTTGGGGTTGTTCTTATGAGTTTGCAAGTTGAGTTATGATCAACTAGATAATCAGACATTGAAGGAGAGTATTGGACCATAAATCCAACACCATCTATCTTTTCTTGACCAATTCAACAATAACTCTTTTGTTGAGGAAAAGATATGAATTGATATTACTCAAGCATTTTCAGACTTTACTTGGCTAAAGTAAAGTAAACGAGAATATCACCATACGTTTATAGCTAACAAAAATATGTATCCTAACTCACCGATATTAATTACAAGTGCTTAGGCTAGTTTTTTGTCAACAAAAGCTTGCTAGAAATTTACTTTTTATGTGTTTTTATGAAAATATCAATTGCTGAAATTAAATATAATAACAGAAGTAAAGACACCAAGATCATAATCAAGATAGGTGAGACATAAAGCAATCCTTTATTTCATTCAAATTCATTAAAGAGTCATTTTCTTTACAAAACTTCACAAGAAATCTTGAACCAAAGTCAAACTTAGAAATCTCTGATGGAACATACAAAAAGGCCTCTGACAGAAAACCAAAACTGAACTCTAAAAGTTGGATTAGCTTGCCATAGATCTCTGCCCACTCGAATCTGCACAATAGTCTTTATCAGTCATGAAAACTAATTCCCAAACAGAAAATCCTACACAGACTATCAAAGATAGATCAACACCTCTAAAGAACAAGTGTCTGAATGATTTGATCCTGAATATTGCTGTCTACAATAAGACCCCGCTATCACAAAAGAGAATTAGGCTATGATGAAGATATGAATGAATGAAAGATGAACTATCTCAACATGAATTCAAATAGAAAACCTTAGCATGATTTGTGCTTCTATCCTCCTCTTGTTCCTCCCCTTAGTTCAACTTTTAACAATTTAGAATTGGTTAGAGTAGTTGAACTAACTTATTAGTTAAGCTAACATAGGACCTTAACTAAATTTAGTTAAGGAAGGGGGGAAAAGTAATAATTATAATAGTGTCATAATTAAATAATAACTAATAGGTGGGACCCCCTTGTGACTCCCCTAATGATAACAATCAACACATCATAACATAATCCATTTGTTAAGCAAACACACCCCTTGTGCCTCCCTTCAAACATATTTTCCTTTGGCAATTTTAGCTCACAAAACTTAAAAATAATTCAGATTAATACTCATATGTCCAAAATAAAACATGTTGTCCAAAATCCATGTAGTCCACTGTCACAAACAATAAATAACATAAGAACTAAAATCCATATTTTCCAGTTTGTGAAACAACCTTCCCTTGGTTGCTGCTGTCACCTCCTGACTTCCTTGAAAATGCCTTGAGTTGGGCATAGCCTTTAGGCTTTATCTCACTAATCACATGGGAACAATCGTCCCTCAGATGCATCTGTGAGGACATGGATTTGTCAGAGTCATCGGAGGGTGAGGAAGGGGCAACAACGACCTTTCCTTTATCTAATGCATGGTGGGCTTCAGTCTTCCATCTCTTGATGGCATGGGAAGATTGCACTAGTGAATGGTTAGGGGCAACTAAGACAATGGGGTTTAAAGGTGGAGGAGCAGGCAAGGATAATTTTGGCTAGCCACGATGTTGGGAGACAATTGGGTGGACAATCTCCCGCCACCCATCATTTTCTGGGACTTCAGGCTATAAAGAGACATGAGGAGGCATTGGTATACCGGGGGCTTAAGGGGCTTGGAAGGGAGGAATTTTAGGCCTCGGTTGGACTATCCCCTGTCCAATCCAATTAAAGAACCCAACATGGAACAATTGGCCCAGCTCTTCAGAATCAACATCAAAATGAATTTAGAACCTAGACCTCCTTGGGCCTCGGTTCCAGTTACCTCTACCTGTGTTTCCTTGACCATGGCTTCCCCTACTGAAAAAAACTCATCCTGCATATGTTAACAATTATAAAATAGTCTTTTAAATAACCATGCATGGCAACTCCTTAAAAATATGAAATAGATTTGGCTCGGAATCTATCAGGCTCATGTTATCCAATTCATACAAATTGTTTTAATGTCAATCATTGAGCAGGGGGTGGAAAAACGATCAGGGATACATGAGGGGTTGTAATTAGCGAAAATATGATACAATGAAAGGGAAGAAATATGGTCACTTCTCAATGATAACAACAATCAATTGTAGCAACCAATAAAACTCATTGCAATTCACACAGAATTCTGCCACTTTTACCCAATCTAACACAATTTTTTTTTTAGCTGTGATTGATATCAGAACATGGGGCAAACAAAATGAATATGGGATATATGAGGGGTTTATAATTAGCAGAAAATGAGATAATGAAAGGGGAAAAAAGTGGTTACTATTCATGAGATCAATCAAGCACTCCATAACATATATTGCAGTAAGAAAATATGCATCAACCAATAGTAAGATGACTTGAGTAATAATTCATGTGTAGTGTTTTAATTTCATCGACCATTAATATCCAACACAAAATCATTTCAAAACAAAATTACTTCACATAATTTGTAAGATGTTCTGTTCCTTTTATTCATACATTCTGCATGTTATAACAGTCAACAATAGCACTCATTCCCAATCTGTAATCATTTACATCCACCACTACTACATCCAATCCATATTTAAAAGTCATATTTCCGAAATAATAATAAAGTTACTACTTCTCAATAGAGCCGATCAAGGTCTGTAACGATTTTCGTTCCCAAATGTATAGGTAAAAAAAATAATCCAGATACCAAAACCTCACATGCCACGATTGGAATGATAATTGACTATACAACCAAACAACCATTATTGAGCAAACTTCAAGGGTGATGTAACCATGCCATTGTAAAACAAAACACTTAAGGTGGCTTAAAACCCGAACCAAATAATCAACACTCCTGTCATTAACAATGGCCAATTTGCAATTAATAACGCGCGGTGTGTAACTGAGGAAACTTCATGATGCAACTATTTCATAACACACAACAATAATCGACCACAATAGAACTCAATAAATTGTGTCGAGCCATTGATTTAGCCAATCATGGTCGCCCAAGATGCATGCACTCGGGCTTACTCAACCGACAACAGAAGATGCAATATACTCAGTCCAATAATTCATTTGCAAAAACCCTATATAAAACGCGACCGGCGCGAGCAATCCCCAAAAACGTAACCAATGCCAGCCACCAAACGAAACATCAAAAGTGTGAATCTTAGTGACTGTATACCAACTAACAAATGCCACTATGGTGGAGGAACAACCAACCGAACCAACCATGGTAGCTTATACATAACCAAGCACCCAATTGACACAGGGTAGAGGCCCTTCTATTAAAAAAACACCGAATCACCTAACATAAGGCAGGTGTTTGTGACCTTAAGTAACAATGTAAGGTTAATGCTAATATCATAGAGGCAGTGTGTAACGCCCCATATTTTGGATTTAGGTAGTTAGAACTTTGATTTTTCTCATCTTAGTAATTCATTTCTTAACAACTATTTGGACTCAATAATATTGATATAGACATGTGACAAGTGTACATTTGGACCTAGTTATGTGTTGCATACTATTATTTTAATTGTTATATGCTCATGATGATGATAACTTTTTGATTTGCTTAAACATGCAAATTAAGATGTGGAATTTAGGTACATGGATATTGATTCAAAGTTATGTTGAGAATGCATAATAGATGTAAGACATGATAAAAATAAATATACATTTCTTAATTGAACGTTAATACAAATATGGATTCTTATATAAAATTATGATGTACATACATGGATATGAGTTATTGGTAAATTAACCTATAGGTTGATGAGCTATGTGATATCCAAATGACTACAGTGATGAGGTAACATGGATGTCGTAGACATCAAGAAGATACTGTATGCTATAAGTTATAATTATTATTTAATTTATGATTCGAAATATTTCTATGATCTGTGGTAAGTGTGGTTTTGACAGGATACACAACTTGCCTAGAGTGGTTGTTTGATGACGTGACTCTAAGAACAATAGTTTCACAATAGGGATTGATGTAGGGTGTTGACCCTAGTTATATAAGGAGGGGTGGAGGTATTTCACACCGTTTATCCTCCGAAACCTGGAGCCGTGGGAGGGCTCTGTGAAGTCACGCTCCCCTAGACGTGTGATGGCGACTGCTAGTTTCCTGTTGGGGAAGCTTGGTCGAGATGTATGGCACTTCCACTTACAGGTTCTATCTGGAGTTAGGTCAATATAGTTGACACTCCAGCTTAGTCCAACAAAGAAAATGATAGGATGGAAGATGTAAGTTAGGAAGGAATGATGCTTCGATGTTAGTTGAAAAAACTGATTGGGGATTAGAGATGCCACTATTGTTTACTCGCTTGGTTCCTACCATGCTAAAAACCTTCTTTTGATTTCCTATTGGTATTTTAAATATGTAACGAGTTATTGTTGAATTGGTGTAATTTTGTTCGTTAAGATTATTAAATGATGCATTACTTGATCTGTTGTCCTACATGTATTGGTGTGATCATATAGGAACTATGCACTAGAGGAAATGGTTGTTTATCATTAGTACATGCATGAGATATGTGTCCGCTAGCTACACACACATACCCTACACACGTACACTAGTACAATTAATTAATGTAATAATTATTAAAGTAGATTATTAACTATTTAATTGAATGTTTATTGATTATGTAAATTATATTGCATACAAAATATCTAGAAGCATTAAATACCTTCTTTGAATTTGATTGATGGTTGACATGAT